>JAPYZA010004320.1:0-25542 GCA_030522685.1 Eupelmus azureus | reverse complement strand
CTCTCTCTCTCGCTCTCCTCTCTGTACATCCAAGTACGGCGCTTGGCCTCTCTCTCTCGCGAAACATAAAAAATCCAGAGTTTTAGCGACGTCGCGCCACCCACTTGGCTGACTGAGAGGGACACACAGAGGCTCCTTTAATGAACCGGAGCGCGCGCTCGCTCGGTCGCTTGCTTCTCTCTCTCTCTCTCTCGCTCGCGCCAGCCATCGAAAAAGGCGCGAGGGAGGGAAAGGCATAAAACAGCAGCGGCGGCAGCAGCGCCGAGAGAGGGTGAAAACACATAAAAGTGCGCCAGCGCCGTACGTGAGCGCGCGAGACACGCTCTCTAGTCTATGTAAGCACACGTATGCGTGTGTGCGCGGGTGTATACGTCGGGGAGAGGTGCGAGAAAGAGGGCGACACGCCGAGACGGGGGTGAGAGCGAGCGCCGGGGAATAATAGGTCTGCTCGAAAATGTAACCATGTCGGCGCGCGCCCTCTTTGCGACGCCTCTGCTCTCGCTGCCGGTGCAAGCTGGCTAGAGCGTGAGAGAGAGAGAGAGACAGACAGACTTTACGTGGAAAATCGAAGAAAAGCGAGGGCGGAAGACTCGCGGACGAACTAGGGGAGTGAGGGAGGGAGGGAGTCAAACGAAACGGGAGAGAGAGAAAAGAACAAACAAAGGGATGTGACGCCCGATCCCTTAAATACAGCGCACGCTGCACTTTTAATCTTTTTAATTTATTTTTTTTCTTTCTGCTTTTTCACGTCCTTTTTCTCTCGGCAGCCGCCCCCGCCGCTGTTGCCGAACCGAACGGATTTCACGGCGAGAGGGCTTTTTTTCTCTGTAAATATGTCGCGACTGCGCCGCTTTGCAACAGCGAGAGAGAGAGAGACTCTGTGTTTTACGTTTTTTTAATTGAATTTCGTTAATTACCCGGGATATTTGATTTGATATTAATTAAAATAGTTGCGCACGCCTCGGTTAGATTGATAATCAACGCGCTCGGGTATAAGAAATCTGTTCGGCACGTTATTTTTATATTGTATAATTATTACATTTAATTTGCATCGGGTATAATTATTCACTTTAATTATTTCACACCTAGTTATAGCTGCAACATTGAAAAAGCTTGATAAAACAGCAGTTTCTTTTGATTAAGACGACGTTTTTTCCTTCACTGCGGAACAAGAAATTTATTTGAAATGAATTATTGTTACGAGCGCTCGCGCGCGCGCCGTTGCGAAATAAGACTACAAACTCGTTTACACTTTCATTAGTTCGTTATAATTGCCTCGCAGCTCGCTTGGCTCGCGAAAGCAAAGTTTATTATTAACAGCGCGGACTTAATAAACGTCGCGCTTTTCGTTAGCAGTAAAAATCAACTAAGCATCGGCTCTATTAAGCCGACGCCGCGGTCGCAAAGTCGCGCCCGTAATAAATCAATTTCCCGTGGAATCGAGGAAAAATCGATCTCTGCCGCGCGCGAGCTCGTGAGAAAATCCATCAAAGTTCGAAAGGAAGGAAATCCACCTGCCCCGGCGGAACGTTTAAGCCGAGGACACACACAATAGAGCAGTCGTTTTCTCTCTCTCGGCGAAAAAAAAGAAGGTGGAGATCGAGGCAAAAAAGAGCCACGGGCCAGCCTCGAAAAAAGCCAATCGACAAACCACGAAAGCGAGATTTAAATTGAATTTCCGTGCAAGATTTTCCCAGGTTCGAGGCTGTCTGTGTGTAGCTCGGAGAGAGAAAGACCGAGAGAGAAAGAAGGCAAAAGAAGCAGCAGGCGGAGGCGGCGGAGGTAGCGTCGGTTTAATGATCGCCGAGCGCGCCGGAGAGGAGAGAAGAAGTGGAGCCGAAAACGAAAAGGTGTTGCGTGCATGCGCGGCTCCCGCGGCGAGAGAGCCAACACACACAGAGAGAGAAGAGAGAGAAAGACAGACCGGTCCCGACCTAATACCTGCCTTAGCCGGTAGTCGCAGCTACATCGCATGCACGGACGAAAATACCTGCCGACTTTTACGTAACTGGATTGTTTTTGGAACCGTTAGACGCGGCTTTTTGCGCAAATAATTGAACGTTAATGGGCCCGGATGATTATCGGTTTGGAGAAAAACGGACTCGCTCCGGAGAGCCTCTCTCTGCTTTGCGAGCGCGCGCGAGAGAGCTCAGGGAGAAACTTGGCTAGAAAAATTAACGCTCGCAACTTTGCAATCGCGGCGCATGAAAGTTATGATTTTCCATGAATATTTATCAGTAGGTAGTAGCAGATTTCCTCGCGTCCCTCAATCACCATAACTTTCACGCTAAATTTAATTAGAAAATTTCTTCTCTCAGCGCGCGCGCTCGCACAAAAATTACAAATTACGATTTTGTCGCTAGCGCCCGGCAGTTTCCTAGCTCTCTTTCTAAACTATATACCACCAGCGATAAATAAAAAAAAACTGCAATTTATAACGTGCTCGCGTCCGGCTGCTTCTTTTTTCGGCATATAATTCTCTGTCGCGCCTCCGTCCCAGCTTCCGCTTTGCTTTTCTTTGGGAGCCGCGGCACCTAATCCATCCGATCGCCCGCTGCGCATTCCGCACTGTCCGCGTAGCCTACATTCGTCCGCCGCTTTTTTTGCTCGCTGATGCGAAAGAAGCTTCATAATTCGCGACGGTCGGCCTGACTAATCGCGCGCGGCTTTTGATTTTTACGAGATTTTTATTGCCGGCCGAGTTTACACAGCTTTTTGTTTTACGAGGCCGGATTTAATTTTATACGCGCTGGGTTTGGTTTGATGGGGAGAAGAAGGTTTATCAAAATTTTGTTGGTTTTAATGCTGGAAGTCGTCGTAAAAGATTCATAAAAACTCGGGGCTTCGATGTAAATTGAATCCGAATTAGATAATTATGATATAATGAAAGGGCGGGATATTGTAATGAACTTTTTCTTTTATCAAACTTTTTATCGTGAAATCCAATATGAATGATCCTCTTAAAATTTGCGCCATCAAACCGCTTTTCAGCGTCATTTTTTAAAATTCCATTTGAAAGTTCAAAACTGACATTATGTATATAATGCCCTCATAAATGAAAATTGCGCATTTTTCGGTCGGCAAATGCTTTACGAGCTCAACTTGTTAGCGATAAAACGGGATTTCTAGATTTCAACGATATCTTTAATTAACGTATCTGTGAGCACGAATGATCATAAAAGTAGGTGAAAACTTGCTGACAATCTAATTTGCCCGGCGAGCGCGTAAATAAATGAATAATTTCTCTCTGAAATCCAAATGGTCATTTTAATGTCCAGCTTACGAAACTAGTCGAGCGCAAAGTTGCCAACGAAATTTTCCCGGTACTTTCGAAGAAAATTCGAAAATTCACTTTTCCCAAGCGGCCCCCCCCCCCCCCTGAGATCATCCACAATGTCCCGCTAATGAAAATAGCGAGTTGATCTCGGACTTTGGCGCAGCTGCAGTCATCGCTGGAAATAAAGTATGTAAATTTAAAGCTCCGGCGCTGAAAAATTCGTAAGAGCCGCTGCTAGCGCATAAAAGGAGAATGAGAAAGACGGCGAGAGGGAACGAAACTTTTTCCCTCTCGGCTGACGGCCCATCGAGAAGCAAAAAAGAAAAAGAAAAAAAAATAACATCCATTCAAAGAGCTCTGATTTACTTGAGCTCGGCGAGTGGAGCGAAGGAAAAGGCAAGAAAAGCCCCGGCGCAAAGAAAGTCCGAAAAAGTGCGGTAAAGAAGCTAGGGCTAAGAATCGCCGGAGAGGGTCGCGAATTTTTGTTTGCGGGCCGCAAAAAGTCGTTCTTAAAGAACCGCTGTTAATTAAAGAACATTATTAAAAAGTCGATTAATTATCGGCTCTCTGGAGGAAAAGCGCGGTGCGCAAAAAAAGAGCGCTCGCGCGCGCGCGCGACGAGAAAAAAGCAGAGAAGCCAGCCGCGGCTGCAAAGAAAGGGAAGAAATGACCGAGAAGAAAAAAGTATACGCCGCGAGAAGAAAAGCCTTGAGCAAAGATGCCGGGCCGAGCTTTCTGTGTGCATGTATATATATGTACAGAGAGGTAGACCTCTCGCGAGACTTAGCGCGCGCGCAGAGCGGAGGGGCGATTGATTTTCCAGCAATTACGGCGGTGCTCGCTCTCTCTCTTCCCGGCATTAGCTTGCATCGGCGCGCGCTTAATCTTGCGGCTCTCTTTGCTCCCTTTAATAGCCCGGCTGCGCGCTGCGACTATTGGCAAGCTTAGGGGATACGAGCGCGAGGCTATCAAAACGCAGCTCATTCAGGGAGATTATTGCCGGGCTGCTCGGCTAGAAAGTGCATTGCCTTTTGTAGAAGCAAAACAATTCCTTTTGCTCTCTGTATATACGTGTGCGCGTGTGTGTCTGTATATGTGTACCGGCGGTTGGTCGATTTATGCGTTGTTTTTCCGGATAGTGGAGCGAGCTCCTCGGTGGCTCGTTACACTGGCGAAATCTAAGGAAACGACTCCAGAGTAAGAGAAAGAGAGCACTCGAGTAAGCTATCCTTCTGAAAGCGGATCGCATGCAACAGCTGGCTACGGACTTTTTCGGAATCAAGTAAAGATGCCCTACACGGCGACGGTGCTTTCTCGGATTGACGACAGCTTTGACGTTTTCTTTTGGCAAAAAACGTATTAAGTGGAGAATTTGTACTGTAATTATTTAATTATCGTGTATGCGGTTTTGTTTTTATAACTGTATTATGTGTTTGTTTTAAAGATATATGATTTAATGTATTCTTGCAAAGTTTCTGTACTATGAAAATAGAGGTACTATGTTTGAAATAACATCTATTATCGTTGGATTCATTTTAGAAATACTTTTATTGATCGATTACATAATGAACAAAAGTTTAAATTACAAAAGTAGTTAGGACTCTTTATACTTTGATAAATACACCTACGCTATATGTTATAATAATAGTATTATAATTAGTATAAAGTAAGTATTGTAATAGTACTATTGTTAACTATTGTCTTAACTATATTACTCAAAAAACATAGAATAAAAATCTCTATTGTAAATATTTCACATTGCAATAAATCAACATCTATATCTACCACACTCGCACTCTAAAACAGTCCCCATTAAACTGCAAATCGCAAAAGTCTGACCGACATCTAAATAAACCAAACACGTTTTATAAACTTAACAAACGCTTCAACGATAAATAAATCCTTTTCTCAGCGGACCCACACAGAAAAGAGGCACACGCACACAGAGTCAGAGCTACAACCAGCTCAGGCCAGGCTCTCCATTTCACGCTCAGCTGAGTATTGTATTATTTATTCGCCGTATAATGGCGGCTCTGCGGGCAAAGGATGCGGGCTTACGCGCGTTCCACGACGCTGTACGGGGCATATACACACAGCCAGACACATAACCCACTTCACTCTGCGCTCGGGCAGGGTGGTTCGAGTAAAAAATTACATATCGAGCGCCGAGGGGCAGCTCACTCGCTACCGCATGCACATACTAAAATATAAGCCACTCACTGCGAGAGAGAGAGAGAGACTCGCGTGAGCTGGATGGGTTGGAACATTGTCTTGGGAGCTGGAGCGGCGGTGGCGGCGCTGGTATAACGGAAAAGACTAATCGCCTAAATCTTAAGGCCGCTTCCGAGTCTCGATTTTCAAATGCAGCCAGGGCAGCACCGTTAGACGCGGGCTATACTCGCGCGGGCGCGCGCGCACGAAAGAGCCTGCTCCAATTCTCTCGGCTCGCGTCTATCTTACGAAATTATTGTCTTTCCCCCCTTTCCGCCTAGGCGTAATTGCTCCGACACGCGGCGGCAGCCGCCAAGTGCAGCGCGCTCGCGCTCACTGAATATATACACAGGGCCGGTATAGCTATGTAGGTGCACCTAGACGAGAAGGCCAAGTATGCGAGCTTCGACGAATTTACATAAGCCCGACGAGCGACGGCGCTCACTATATATATGTGGGTATATGTAAACCTACATGTATATATATATCGCTCGAATGAATAAACAGCGCGCAATAATTCGAGGGAGCGAGAGGGTAAGCTTATCGTCGCGTTGACGTTAATGAAAAATAACGACAGCCGCTTTATCTCGGCGACACGGCAATAGTAATAAAGAAAAAACGAGCAGAGCAACAGCAGCGCGCGGCTAATCTTCCGGATGAATTTAACGAATGCCAAGAATCCTCGGGTTCGGCGGCCAGCGTAAAAAGGACACTATACTAGATGCGGCCCCACGCGGGTAATGGCCGGCCCTCTCTTATCGCCCTCTCTCAAAGGCCGGAGAGCGGGCCACCTGCGTTTTCCCGAGATTATGTTGTAACAGGATTGTGAGCCTTTTTTTCACCACCGCCCGGCTCGATATATATCGAGCATTTCAGCAATTCTCACCGGTCACGATCTATCGCTAAAAGCGCGCCGCAAAAGTAGATACAGTTGCTCGGGCGCTCCACAAATGTTGGCTGCCGAGAGGGCGAGGAGCGAGGAGATTATCTCGAAAAGTGCGCGATACACGCCCCCGCTCGTTTTGCAATTACCTCGTTTCGCTATTATCATCGCTGGGCGCAGACGAGAGATTGGCCAACGCGATCTGTCGGTAGCGGCTTTAACTAAGCCGCGATGTTTGTGTTTGGTTTCTTAGCCCTGTGTATAAGATTTTTAGCGATGCTTTGGCGCGAGGAGAAACAATTGTTGGGGCGTTACTAGTGGTCGGGTTGAATGTTAAATTTAATTAAGCTATAACTTGGGCTTGGGGGATAGGTGGGGGGAGTGTAAAAATTGCTCCGATTGCGCCGTGACGCTCAATCACGAGTTGCGCTATTGATATCGACTTTTAACCTAATTGCCGTTTTATTGTTGCGATACACGGCGCTGGATTGCGGGCCCGTCCGTCAAAATTATTTTCTCCTTTCATTATATCGTTAAAACACAATTAATAATCGACGTTGTTATTATTACTAGCTATATATTTCCTTTGATTTATACATCGATTCACAAAGGTAATTGTTGTTTCAACTGTCCATCATCGGCTTCGAGCCTCGTTCGTTCAAAGCAATTAAAAGAATAAACCCGCATCCAGAGTTTAAAATTCCAGCATTTTTTCTCGAATCCAGCAAAAGAGAGGAAAGCGAGGAGCGTGCAGCCTTAATCGTGATGAAATAGGACGGCCTACATCCGAGGGAATCTCGGCTCTCCGTGAAAAATCCCATTGCCCCACGTCAATCGGCCGGGCTGGCAGCGCGGTCCCACACATTCGTAGAATCAAATGCAATCTCCCGAGTAAATTCTAATTAACATTCGATGCAACGTTTAAGAAGCCGGCCTGCCCGGCCTCTGTGTTCCTTCCTTTTTTTTTAATGATAGCCGGGAGAGAGACCAGTGCAGCAAAGAGGCGGCAAAGTTTCGAAGAATTTTAATGAAGCACAGACATCCGCAGTTTCATCTATTATGGCTACTAATTAAGTATCAAGCTGCCGCTGGCGCGCGCGGAGTAAGAGAGACACAATCGTTTTCGAGACCGGCGTAAAAATCGCGCGCCGCTGCCGGGGCTCTCTCCCACAATTTCATTTACATCCAATGCCGCAACAATCGCGCCCACCAGCTGCTCGGCTCTCTTTAAAGAGCCGCGCAAAAACGCCTGTATACGTAAGATAAAACAGGCCAGCGGCGAATGTCAAGCGCCGAGTACTCATGAGTGGACCGGGGAAAAACGGCATATGTATATACGGGGCGCAAATCATCCGAGAGAGCGAGTGTTTTCAGGCTAGTTCGATATAAGCTTGCGAAACTCGAGCATTCCAGGCGTAGACTGGCCGGGTTTTTTTTTTAAATCAAGCAGAGGAAGGCTAATCTGAGGATAATGCGGAGGGAAATTGGATGGCCTTAGCATGATTTTCTTATTTCGCTGTGAGAACGTTAATGAGCGCTGGCTGTATAAGCATTGACCCTTTCTGATTCACCTTTTTATATGTAATTGTATGGTGTAATTGCGTTTCTTGTTTCGCGCTGAAAGACACTTAAGTATTTTAAGCGGAAAAATATTGTAATTAAAATTAATTTCTGGATGCTTCGAGTTTAATCTGATAAGTTTAATTTTATTGCCGATTGTTGGATAATTATTAAATAATTCAATCAAGAAACAATGTGTAATAAATTCAATAATTTAGATACGGTTAAATATACGATCGCAATAATGTATATAATACTCTTAATTATCAACAAAAATTTAGTTGGGCAATACGCGATTTCGCAAGAAGCTGAATTTTCGAAAATTCCTCTTTCAGGGTAATTTTAATAAAACAATAAATACACGGAATACCCAGGGCATTACAGCGCTTGTTAGTACAAATATTCCGACAGACTGCAAAAATCACAATGGGCTATTTATTCGACACCTATAATTTAGGCCGCTTTCTTAAGAAATACGTTAAAGCTAATTCGACATTAGCGCGGAATGAAGTATTGTAATTAGCGAAAACGCTGCCAAGAGTATGATTACACGCGAGCTGAAAAATTCTATACGCACCTCTCTCGTCCTGAAAGCGACTCGTCTGCGCGCGTTTCTTCGTAAAAAGCCAGCCGCGCAACGGGAAGCGTGCCATTAAAAATATTTATGGCCGTAAATTTTTAAGAATTCACAATGCCCCGCATTACGCTCGACTTAATACCGAAACGCTAAAGTTATATAAATCCCGACTATTTTCCGCATAAATCATCAAAGTTTCAAGCTTTTCAAAAGCCCGGCACTAACGAGAAATTACAAGCGTTGTTCCTCTACACAGGCGCACTGTACAACACTCGCAACTGTACATACACGCGCTCGAGCGGGAGATCAGGACGGATGGGATAAGCGCGAAGGTGTTCTCATCGTGAATCGCTCGAAAGGTGTATATACGGCACTCCTACATGCAGCGCGCGCGAGCTGCTCTCTCGGCTACATATTTAGCCACACGAAACCTCTCGCGCTCGGCTCTTAAGGGGGAGCTCCGCGCGCAATTGCACAGTAGGGCAGACCTGGTAATTTTTTCCGCAAATCACTGCGTATGCGCTCGAGCGGCTATGTGCACACATACGGGGCCGGTCTTTTCGTTCTCCAACGCGGATTCCCCGCGTGTAATCCGCGCGCGCTAATCTCTTTATAAATTAGCGTTAATAATTTAATTTCTCCCGACGATTAATCCAGGCGGCTATACGTACAAGAAAAAATCGGAATGGCTTCATCAGCGCGAGAGAAAAAGCAGAGCGTGGATAAAGCGGCGGGAGAGCGCGCAGATCTGTTTCATTAAACCCCAGGCGCAGGCCGATTTGCAAAATAAAAGCCGGCGTGTCCCGAGCGCGGAAGGTATATACTCGGTCGGGCGCTGCGCTCACGGCGAGCGCGCTGCAGTCCGGTTTACTTTGAAATGGGAAAAGTAAAAGTAGGCATTCCTAGGGGCGGCGCGATGCCGTGCACCAGCCGGGAGATCGCGAAACACTGCGAGCGTAGCCAGCTTCTATGTGTGTGTTTGCGTGCAACGTGTGTATACGCATCGGTAATAGGAGTTTATTGAATACATCGGCACGGCGGCCCCGAGTGTTTCTTTATTGAAACATTTTCCGCGCTGAACAAATGTTCCTTGCCGCGCTCGCTTTGTTTTCTTCGCGCGAGCGCTGGAGAATTCGAAAACGAACACCGAGTTGATTTCTTCTTTTTGCTTCGAGGCGGATATAGTCCGCTGCTGCTCGTCAGGGTTCGCGCTCTCGTTTGCAAATTAATGAAGGGTTACACAGCGCGGCGGGATCCTTCGATGATTTTCCGCGGGAACAAACAGCTCGGGCTCGGAATAGAAAATACTTTTCTCGGGATATATATACAGCCGGCGCTCGGCATTTCTGCGAGCTGAATATAAAATTACTCGGACTACAATGCGCCGCCGGTATAATTAAAATATTTTCAATGCGCGCGCAGGAGAGCCCTGGATATATATATTTCAATGAACCGCTAACAATAAATCTGTCTTTTCGACCTGATTTCCCTTTATGCAGCCGTACAATGTCTCGGCTATGTAATTACGAAGGCAGAGCTCTCGCGAGCGGCGAGCGGCTTTTATTAGAGAATTTCCGAGCGCGCCGCCAAGAAAGACAGAGAAACGCCGTCTCTATTCTAGACGCGCGGTGGTATCGGGAAATTCGTGAAAAAAAGGGCGCTTTATTCAATGCATATCCCTGTATTTCTGAAATACAGAAAAAACAGAGGCGCGCGCGTGTGGATGTTCATTAAAACCGTTAGGATCGACGCGACTGACAGAAATGGAACGCGCCGATGTGTAATTGGTTCGAATGAGTTGGAAACAAAAATAAAAAAAAACCCATACACGTAAGCGGTAGTCGAGGGGGAAAAAAAAGGGCCGGAGTGCTCTCGCAGCTAGAGTAAAAAAAGGGCCGGAGTGCTCTCGCAGCTAGAGTCTCGTGTGTGTGTATAATAGGAAAAGCTTTCCCGCTGTCTCTCCCGCGAAAACACGCGTATATAGTTGAAGTGGCGTGGGCGTGCGCGAACTCGATTATGCGCTTATATTATATAAAACGAGAGAGTGAGCAAGATAGAGAGCGGGATGCTTCCTCCCCCGCTAGACGCGCCGAGTTTCTTTTCATCTGCGCGCTTTAATGTCTCGAAAGCCTTTCTTGCGTGCTTTTCCAGCTCTCGTGCTCTCTCGCGGCTCTATATCCCTCTTAAGGCTTCCTCCTCCCCCCCTCCGGCGATTAAAATTTACTCCCTCGCGCGTGTGTGTGTGTGTGTATCGCGGGTGAGCTGACGACTTTATTCCGCGGGAAGAGGAGAGAAAAATCTCGGGCCTCGCTCCCGGTTAAAATGGAGCTCTCGAAGATTGTTATCTTTGTCGGCGCGCCGGGCGAAAGATAGGAGCGAAGCGGAGAGAGAGAGAGAAGGTACAGAGCCCGGCCGATCGATGCGGGAAATGGCCTCTTTGTAAGCTGCATATAGTCGTTGTACGTGCATGTATACAGTCCCCGCTGCTCTGTGTGTGTGTACGTGTGCGCCGAGCCGAGCTCTCGGGGAATATTATTATAAGTACATTGTAAAGGGGGCCAGGAGAGCGAGTCATTACGAATATATATACGCCGCTCGCGGCAGCAAAGGCGTTATGGCCTCGAGGCTGGGAAACTACAAATGTGTGTTCTCTTGCCGCGGCGAGCGCTTAATTATCGAAAGCAGAGAGAGCTTTGTTGAATCACGAGGCTTTTTTGCGGCGGGACTGGGCTGTACGATAAGCGTCCGGGGCCTAAATCAATATCGCGCGATTTCCTTTTTGCGCTAGCGAGCGCTGCTAAAGTCATTTTCTTTAAAGGGCTTTTTAATAAAGTGTAATAATGTGACGGGCAAAGCCGAGCTAAGCCCGCGAGAGTGAGGTACTTACGGGCGCGCGCACGTACATTGCCGGCAAAGAGGAATCCTTTTAAAATAAATTGAATAGAATAAAACAGTGAGAAGCGCGCGCGGAGGCCTAGAAAAAAATCGAGCTGCGCACATATCGAGAGCGAGCGGTTTAGCTATGCGTCTTGCCGGCGTATAATACAGCTCGCGCGCTATTAAGCCCTTATCGTTCTCCCGGGGAATTTCATCAACGGGGACACACAGAGTGAAAACTCGCCCATTCAATAGGCATTTTTCAGAGCGTGCGCGATGTCGTTAACAGTACAGGGTTATATAGCCCGCTGCGCTCTCCGAGAAAAACTGCTCATTCACGCGGCCGCAAAAATCGCCGGCTCTAAAAAGGATTTCATTATTCCGAAGATGTAAGATTTCATCGAATGAGATATGCCGCGCGCAGTTATATATACGGCTGAGCCCATTTTTCAACAATGCAAGCCGCCGGAGCGATGAGATCAGCTCCATCCGAGACTAATTCGAGAATTCAAGAAAGCGCGCTGGATTACGAAATTCCGCTGCCAAGCGCGAGGGAGATTACATTATTATAAGCGCGAGGGGAGAGAGAAAAAGGAAGGCTGCTACCGCTCGCGCTCGCGCGTGGAAAGGTCAGGCTAAATAACCGATTGAACGTTTCAATTTGCGCGCGCAAGGAGCGTCTTTAAGGAGAGGCGCGCTCTCGGACCGCCCAGCGTCGGGGGAGAAGCGCGAGGAGAGCGAGTATAAATTCCCGAAAATATCCGCTGGCTCTCTGCGGTGAGCGAGCGTGCGGGAGAGAGGGAGAGGACAATAAGATTGATCAGAGGCTCGCAAATTGTTTGTAATAACGGTCGTCATTACCTTAAACGCGAAAAATTGCCCCCACTTTGCATAAGTACACAAACTCTCGGAACGTTCGATTTGCTCTCTCTCTCTTATTCTGCAGCGAGTGCGAACGAGCAAGTGAGAGAGAAAGAAAAGGGAGGGAAGTAAAAAGGGAGCCTCTCGCGTCTCTCTCGGCCTACATTCGCCGAGCGCCGAATCCTCATTCCTTTCTTTCTCGCGTGCGCACGCTGCTGCGTGCGTGCGTGCAAACAGGTGGCGCACGCACGCTCTAGGATCGTACAATATCCAGGCACACACGGAGCTATCTCTCTCTTTCTCGGGCGCTCGGCCTTGTCTTGAGAGGATGCTGCTGCTGCTGCTGCTGCCACAGGGGCTCTCCGACTCTGTACTCGCTCACTTCTGTATGTGTATATGTGTGTAAAAGGCGCAGGCAATCCTGGACCGTAGTAGGCCGCGCTCAGTGTCTGCGTGTGTGTATATATATATACACACAGGTATGCAGCTCCGAGGCAGCGGCGGCGGTGGGCATTCCTGCGGCGTTGCCGCGTCTCACTCTCTTTCTCTCTCGCTCTCTCTCCTGTGAGCCGCTGCAGGAGCGTATACACCTACGGGGGCACGGCCGAGAGGATAAAGGCGAGAGCTGCGTGCGTGCGCACGTTGAAACCGAATCACCTGGCCGCTAGCTCGCGTTATTTGTAAAAGTCTAGCGCGAGGAGCGAGCCCGAGCGTGGGTACACACTCTTACCCTCGTTTTTTCTTCTCTCCTCGCTTTTCGAGTCCCGCGCGCGCGCGCGGAAGAGTTCACGTGTATGATGAATCTCGCGTGGAATTCCGTAGGCGCAGGAGAGCGTTACGAGACACATTTTTCTGGGAGATCGCGCCGGATAGCGGCGAGCCTGGTTATGTGTAAGTATACTCGAGACTTTCCATCGCGCTGCGTCTGCCTTCATGTAAATTGCGCTTTTACGCGCGCTCCTGCCTACGTGTATGTACACTTTTCTTGTATACGCGGTATATCGTGAATTAGCGTGGCTCTGACATGGAAAAAACGTCCAACTTTTCACCATCAAAACGCGTATATAGGATCCAATTCTCGAGTAACCTCGATGTTTTGACAAGTCCTAGCGAAAGCCGCGGGCGCGATGATGTCGATTAGACCCCCCTCACTCTATGGATAAGGAACATCGGAGAATGCGCGCGCAAAAGAGAGAGCGGGTGTGCGAGAGAGAGATAGATAACGAGGGAGAGACGGAGAAATCGAGTTACTCTCCGGCACTCCTCTCTCTCTCTCCAGGGATCAGATCCTCCGCGAGTTCCGTTAAGTGCGTTACGTATATAGCTATACGCGCGTATATATATACGTGGCGGCGGCCAAGGCCCCAGGAGTAACAGGCGAGCGAGCGCCGACATGCTGGCCGAGTCTGACAGAAAAGTTTCGCGACTCTAACGGTTAATCGAATTACATTTTAGCGGAGGGCAGGCCGACCGGTCGATTTCGTTAAATAACTTTTCGCTCGACGGCAAAGAGAATTTCTATTATCTTGGCCCCGGCCTGGTGCCACTCGCTTCGCCGAGAGAGCCGCCTTGTTTTTCCCCCCCTCGCAAGACCGGCTACACTTTCCTCAATTTCGTTACGAGTTTATTCACTTCCGAGTTCCGCGCGCGCACCTTTCCCGGGCCTCCTTGCCGACTCTACCGCTGACGGAGCAATTTATTTATCGAAACTCGCTAAGAGAGACTAGAGAAATGCTTCGCTGGATTCGAGGACGGCTTTTAATGCGCTTATTGTGTATTATTATAAGGATATGTCTGGCGTTGAACGGCGAACAAAGTAAGGGATATATATGTTTATGGATATGCAAAAAATTAAATATCATTCGTGCGTTTTGAAATACCGGCGCGATCGCCGCTGCTTTATTATTAATGTAGCTCGCTGATAAGAAGAATGCCTGGCACATGTGCAATTAGTATATATTGATAATCTATAAATCTCGTTTGAAACGCGAGGTTTCTTTATATTTGACGTGGAGGCTTTGTGCGGCTTTTTCTTAACAATTAATCATGCGCGCTGTATTGTTATATGATTATAAATTGTTATTTCAATATTTACAGTCTTCGGCTGTAGGTTAACTGTGAGAAATAAGATTATTCGCTGACTAGTGCTAACATATTTTAAAGATTGATTAAAATGTAATACACAATGAATTTATTAGCAAACAGCCTTGATAAACAGGATACACGGAGTTTATCGGACAACTCGGTAGCAATTTGGGTTATTTACGATTGTTGCCGCTTTCTCAAAACAAACCTATCGTTTCAAACTTTCCGAAAAACCAAAGCCTCCAATCCCAACAACTCAAAAAACAGCTATCCTAAACACACTCAGCAAGCAACAAAAACCAGCGTTCCCAAACCAACAAACTTCCAAAAATGTCTTTTTTCCCAGCCTCCCCCGTACATATTTGCATAAGCAACGATTGCATTAGAAAACAAAGCATCGAGCTCGCGGCCGCAAGGCGAAATTAAAAGCGCATACCGTTTATGCAAAACGCGATCTTTTTACCTCTGCGGCGTAAACTTTTTGCCCCGGCGTTCGAAAATAGGCACGCGCGGTATTCAAATAAAGCTCCGAGCCGCGCGACGTTAAAAACCTTTTTTTCTCCCCGCGCTAACCAAGCGACTCTGTAACGGTCCGCGCGCGAGGTATTATCCCCTATAGCTCGCCTCGTCATTTTCATTTTAACAACCGCAACGCTAGCTCGTGCGCACTCAAAAAGTGCATTTCGCTTTTTCTATTATTATACGCGGGGATCGGCAAATTGCGACGGGGGCCCAGAGCAGATGAGAAACTCTATAATTTAATAGGAAATTGCACGGCTTCCGCTAATAATGCCGGGCTCCCGAGACTCTCGGTTTTGCATAATTCCGGCAACATGCCGACTTTTCGAGCTCTCACACGGGGCCAAATCCATTTTTTAGGCGCTGCGCGAGAAAAGCCCGCTTGTAATCCGCGCGTTTCCGAAGATTGGCCGCATTACCGCGAAATTATCGGGGGCAGACGCGCGAAAGACAGCCGCGGGCGATACGCTGCGTATCTGCCCTTTTCGCTTTTTTTTTTTAATCTGGGCTTCTCTATTTTGCGCCGCTTCTTTTTTCGATGAAATTATGGAAAAAAGCAGCGGGCTGGCCTTGATACTGGCTATATGCGCAGGAATCGAAGGCTGCACGTATATATAATGGGACAGAGCAGCGGCAGCATCAGCAACGCTGTAAATGCTCGAGCACAGCAGTGGCTCGGACGCAGGTATATATAGTCGTTCGTGTCAGTTGGCAATTTCGCGCACGAGCCGCGGGCTAATCGTTTTTTAACTTAATTACCGATTATTAAAACTTTTATGTAGATACAACCCTCTCGGGCGCTGGGCCCCCTTTTTTTCGTTCCGCGTGTACGTTTTTTCGATTTACCTTTTTTTTTCGTTTTTCGTGCTCATAGGGGTCTGATCGAGAGGCTCGCAGATGCTGAAGGTATATATAATGGTACGGTGAGCGTTGGATGCTTTTTAATCCTCTAAACAGACGGCAGGGCCGAAGGAGGGCTATTATGGTGACTTAATGCAGCTATAATCTTCCACAAGTTTTTGCGCCCCGCTATTTGATTAATAAAACGTCAGGATGAGAAATAAATTTTTATCTAATCGAGCGCGCGTGAGAACACGCTTTATCTGCTGAAATGCAATTTTGTTTTAACGGACGTGCTTTAATGATTAAAAGTTCTCTCGCGGAACGTTTACCCCCTTTTTTTGTATTTTCATTGAGCTAATGGCATTTCTGGTTAATCGATTATCAGTTAATCTAAAAATTTAATACGAAATTAATTTTTACGAAACTTATTTCGTACGTTTTCCAATAATTCCCTCATCGGCTCGCGATGTAATTCACCAACTTTATGAAATAAATTGAGCCATTACACGCAGTTATTACCTTAACGTCGCTAATAAAAACTCTAGAATAGCATAATAAAAACACAGGCATATAAAATCAGAGATAAAAAAAACCAAGGACCACGACGAGTTTTCGAGCAAACATTCACCTCTAAAGCAAAAAAGCAAAGATTACAAACAAGCGAGAAAGCGAGCGAGCGCGAAAAAAGTGAAAAGCTAGGTGGGTGGCGGTCATTCGGGGAAGCGGCAAGCCTCGCGGACGATCACCTGGACTTATCTCTCCTCACTTCGCTCTCTCGCTCACGGGAGGCTAGAACCGCGCTCTCAGATGGGAAAAGAGGTCCGGCTGCTTTTTTCCCCTCCCAGCTCTCTGGAAAAGCGGACTAACCCGCGTGTATAATCGAATGCTCGAGAAAAAAACTCGCCGTGTGTCCCGTAATGAGAGCCGCGCGTCTGTACATAGATACACACACGCAGCACAGTAAGAGTTTGGTATATATGGCTTACCTTGCTCCGCTCGGATGCCCCCGAGGCTGGAGAGTAGGGCGCAGAAGCAGACGAGCAGCCTGAGGTAAAGGGCCTTACTCCTCGGGTCCTTCATGTCTAGGCGGGGCGCTGTCGTTCTCCACTGAGGAGATGTCGTGCTCGGCTGGCGAATCTCCACTCTGTCTCGCTCTCTCTCCTCTGCTCTTGGGGCTTGGCACTCTCTGCGGTGGCGCTCGCGCACCGTCTCTTAACGGCGGCAGCTCATCGTCGGTATAGCGTCGTTAATGCTGCCGCGAAGAGACGAGCGCCACTCCTGGCCGCATCGCGAGTAGGCGGCCGACGCGGCGGGGCGACAGCAGCCACTTGCAAGCACGCCGCTCGTCTTAGCCAGCCTGCTTTTTCGCCGAAAGCTTCCTCCAAAGGGCTTGCGCCGGCGGCGGCGCTCGGTTTCTCGTCTCGCTCTGCTTCAGCCTGCAATCAAACGCGAGACAAAACAATGCATTAGCTAAAAATCTGGAACGCTCCTGCGCCGCGCATCTGTACTCTCTTTTTCGCTTTTTCTATCTCGGCCTCTTTGATACGGACGCGCTAAGTGTATCTGGCTTTTTCTTGCGGGAAATGGGGGATGCGGCAAGAAGAGAGCCGCGGCTCTTCTAGGCTTTTAAACGAACTACCAGCCGACGGATTTGACATTATTTTTTTCATTATTTTTCTGGGAGGGAAAGTAGTGGGGTTTGCGGATGCCAGTATTTGAGCTTCAATGTGCTTGCGAGACCATTGTGGTGTATAAGGATGCGCTTTTCTTTAAAAGCACCGGCCGATTATGTGCATTACCCTTTATTCTCTGATCGATTTTCGATCACTATTGATAGAGCTCGAGTTATTTCTTAAGATGTAAAATCCGTCTTTTTATAAAGAATGCATCGGGAATCCTTTATAATTCAATTATTAATTTTTCAAAAATATAGCTTTGTTACGGTCTATTCTGATCGAACGTCAGCTTCACATTGAGGTATTTTTGGAAAATTCAAATTTAAATACAGAAAAATGGATTTCCTTATTCTTGATAACAAAGAGGGTTTCACATCACTTCAATTTTGTAAAATAAATAGGTACTTTGATTTTTTCTTTTTAATAAAATTCATCTCATTTTATTTTAAACATAAAACTAAAAGCAGTATTATGATAAAATAAATAATAATCTATTTCTAATCTCTTATCACATTCAAACAGTGTTATTTTATAATTGAGACATTACCTATATAAACCCTGAATTTCGTTAAATCAAAACAAAGCTTTCCGTGACAATAATCAACAAACCTTAACAAAACAACCCAAAGAAAAACGCCCCCGGCTATCAAACCGCGCTTGTAAATATCACAATTTATTATAATTTATACGAAAGCCCATTTCTACCCCCTCCAATCTGCTCCCACCATCAAACCCACTGCACTATAAACGCTGAAATACGGTTTTTCCTCGAAAAGCCCGCGCGCGGCCCGTAAAAGAAGCATCGCGTTCCTAGAAAACACACACACACATACCAGACTCGGATCTTTATACCCGAGATCAATAGCAAGGTTAGGGCTCGTTAACAGTCTCTAAAGCTTAATCAGATGCGGCACGAACAACACAATCAACGCTTGCGCGCAGCGCACGAGCTTTATTAGCCTGCGATGTCGGCGTCGGCGCGTTATGGCAATCGCCCCGGCGTAGACTAGCCTATAAGAAACTTCATAAGGGCTGAATGTTTTAGAGGGACTTCTTTATTGCCCGTTTTGCTTTATTACGCGCCTTGATAATGGCCCGTGTGTGTGTATGTGCGTGTGTTTGATGGCCGAATGAAAATTGAAGGCGATAACCCCTACGCTCCAAGTACCAATAACAATACGCCTATCGGCCGCTCCGTCATCGCTCTATGATCTTATATCGAGAGTTTAATGTCCCTGCCTCGTCTTAATCAAGCCGTAATGACGGCAGAAAAGAGATCGCCGCTCAAAGCTGTATAAAGCTCGTCGTGAAAAATCGCGCAGAGAGAGCTAAGAATAATTATTTCTTCGAGTCGTCGTCGAAAATGCTTGATGCAGCAGTGTCCCTCACCTTCTTTTTTTTAATAATAATTACAAGACCAGCACGCAACAAATAAAGCACACTTAAAGCCCTGTTCATCGGCTTTAGTGCCTCTAGCCTTTGAGACTCGCACAGAACTGCAGAGCAGCAGTCTGCGACGATGGTCCTAAAAAGAATCTCGCTCTCAATGGGGCTGCAGTGCGCGCGCGCGGGCGTTTCATTATATTCGGGGCTGCGCTCGTCGCGCAATAACTATGTTTTTCCTTAATTCCGCGAGCTGCGGCTTGAGGAGCTTGCGGGAGAGAGGCAGGTGTAATGAGGAAAAATCCGACGTGGCGTGATAAATGAAAAGTCAAGGGGCTCTCCCACAGGGCAAGGAATTTTGTTTGCGATTCCTGCGAGAGAGGGAGAGAGCGCGAGTAATTAAGAAAATCTCTAATGAGGACGAAATAATCATAGTGCTTCTTCGCCTCTCTCTCTCTCGTGGGGCATTGCACCGCGGCGCCTAGATGAATCAGCTTTGAAACTTCACGCGTATATATATATATACCCATACACCTTTCTCGCGCCTTCTTTCTCTCTCTCTCCTCTTCGGTCCCTTATTAAAGGGGAGTTTCGGCACAAAAGGGATAGCGCGCGCTCGGTTGTGCTTACAAGGTATCCCTTTTCCTCCCTTCAATGCCGCCCCTCTGTTGAATTTCCACACGGAGAGAGCGTTTCGGTACTCCCTCTCTTTGAATAAAACAGGTATTTCCACGGTGGTGGCGGAATAAAATTCCCCCTCTCCCCCGGCCCTCTCGGAGGATTTCCGCGCAAGAGCCGATTCCTTTTCCTCCAGCGACGTAAATAAGGCGCGGGCGCGCGCTCCTTTTCCTTTCCCCCGTGTGCTCTCTTTCACTCGAGGCGCGCCGGTATCTTACTCCCCGCCGCCGCTGCTGCTGCTTTGCGGGCGAAATTTCTGACGATTGCATCGCCATTCATTCGCGAGACACTTCAAGTTCGACGAGCCGCCGCGCAGCAGCCGCACCGCCGAGGCGAAAGGCTCGAGAGAGAGAGAGAGAGAGAGAAAAGAGAACAAGTCCGGGTGAGTGTATAGTGAGTATCGGCGCGCACCTCGCACCGCAATGGCCGAGGACTTCAAGGACTTTACGAGAGATCCCTTTTTACTCCGCCGCGGCGCTCAGAGTGCTTTTTCTCTCCTCCTCTCTCTCTCTCTCTCGAGCTTTTTACTTTCACCAAAAAATCCTCATCCTCCATCGGCGCGGCGCGCGTCAGCTCGCCCCCCGGAAAATCGCCAGCCCCGGCTTTTCCCTCTTTCTGCCTAAGCAATCGCGTGCGCCTCGAGGACCTCTTTTGCATCCCCCCCCACCCCCGCCCACGCGCATAACACAAAGACGCGCCGCAAAGTCGAGGCGCAAGCAGATAAAGCGACCAACAAGACGGATTAAATTTAACGAGATGCATCCCCGCGCGCTCTCGCAGCTATATATACCTGCGTGCTCTCTCCGTCTGCAGCCGCCTACTCGCAGCCAGACGACCCCCAGGGAGGACGCGAGCTCTTTCTTCTCTCTCTCTCTCTCTCCGCGCGATTCTACTTTTATTTTTCCGCGCGCTACCACCCTCGACTTTTCTCTCGCGCCCGGCGCAAATAAAAATTCGTCGCGCTCGCTCCACGGACGGGGTAAACACGCCCGGACTCTCGCGTTTTAAGACCTTCCCAGCCGCCCCCGCGCTCGTGTATAAAAAGGAGAGCTCGTTTCTTAGCCGCGAGTTTACTCGATTACGCTGATGAAATTTATTTATGGCTCGGCCGTCGGGACGCTCTTTCCTCCTATTTTTATCGCTAGTTGGAATTGAGGTTTTAATAAGATTGCGCGGCGGGGCTGTGTTATGTACGTAAGGAAAATGAAAATTATTGGAGCGAGCCGGCGCGAAGAAGGAGGATTGAAGAGCGCTCGAGAGGGCTGGGATTGTCACAAGCAGCGTCCTCTCGTCGTTGTTCAGGCGTTTTTTGTTTGTTATAATTTTTTGTTTTTGCTTTTTTAGATTGTCGTTAGGCTGGCTTGCCGCATGCGGGTATTATGCGTCTTGAGTGCCGGCACTCTCGACTAATTAATTTTTTCAGCGATGTGACTTCGCTAGGCGATATAATTATTTTCGCGTTCGCCCCGGGACGAAAAGTTTGTCGTAATTACGCGCGTAATTCCGCGCTTTGTGTATCTGAAATTGAGGCTCGTACATTTCGAAAGTTTGGCTGGAAACTTTTTTCGGTGCCCGAGAGTCAAAATTAATTATTCGGATGTTCACAATAGGTACATAACAGAAACTCGGCGACTCCTCGCTTTTAATTCACGAGGCAAAAACGAAGAATCCGCCTCCAAAAAAGTACTCAGAATTTCGAAAAAGACTATCCAGAGTTGACATACACATTCAAAAAGCACCTCGAAACAATCCCAGAAAGAGCAATCATCGACCGACAACAGCAACTCACTTTTTACAACAGACCAACAGAAAACCAGCGGTCTGGCACACCACCACAGCGCCGGCGGATTACGCTAAACAAAGCCAGCCGCGCCGGTTACGTTTGGCACCTGTACAGCCTGTTTACGGACGATGACTCGGCTCTGCGGCCGCGCGTCATTGTTTCGCCTCTAAGCTCTCTCTCTCCGGCGATGATAGTCCGTGCCAAACGCGCCTCTGGCTCAGCCATGCTCGCAGCAAACCGAAACAGACTGCGCCTGTATACACATCCCCCGCTCTCGCAGATGGACAGCAGGAGCATCGTAAAATGCCCCCCTAACGTTTTTCTCGGTATTTCCTGTGTGTCTGCCGGAATCGCCGGGGCTCGCTGCTGCTCTCTCTCTCCCCCGTATTATATAGCTATATATAGCCCCGCCGGCAATTTCCGCGAAACCAATAATACAGGAGAACTCGAGAGGTATAGAGCGAGAGCGCAGAGCGAGCTTGCGCTGCAGTTGCACTTCAAAGTAATTGAAAACGCCGATTCGGACAAATCCGTTTTACCCCCTCCCACCCCCCTCGGCTAATGCGTATTGCGAGAGAGAGAGGGCTTTTATCGTCTCCTTACGCCAACGCGATGTGCGTGTACACGTTTTCCCTCGTCGAGCGGATTTTTCCTGGCTCGCGCTTTTCCAGTTGCTTCTTGGGTGGCTGCAGTGTGTATCGAAAAAATAGATTTATTGCGCCGCGATTCCGGAACGTTTATGCGTCTCCTCTGGCTGGTAACGATGACGCTGCGAGCGCGCGTTTGTAAGCCGCGAGGAATTTATGGATACGGAGCCGGCTCGCGTGCTATCCATCATTTTTTATTATACTTCCGCGAGCTTCTATAGACGAGCGCGCAGACGGTCTGAAATTTCTGCAGACGTTTCATGAGAATGCGATAGGCGAGAGAAGAGCGGGTCTAGTCTTGCGCCGCCTTTCATCTCTGTTTATTGGCAGTTGAGGTTGCGCGCGTCTGACTTTTGAGCTACTGTGCTTGGTTTGAAGTATTTCTTGGGTTTCGTTGTTTTTATTATTAATAATGGTTCTTCGGTGGTGTATAATTGGAGGTTTTTATTTTTAGTTTATTAGTGGACGTTTATAATTAAAAGAAATCAAGAGAAATAAAATCGGATATTCTCAATTAAAACACGTATTTTCCATTAGTTTCAAGCCACCTGACGTGTCCCGATTATTGTTAAAATTATCGGACAGATTAAGGTCAGACATTAAAAGCCATTATCAGATATTTTGTATCAGATATATATTTGCCCCTTATTCTCATACCAAGCGCAGACAAGTCATACATCACGTCAACGTGCTGGATTAATTCTCGCCTAATATTTTAATAAAAGCCAATTTAAATCCTCCCCGCGAATAGCATATTAAATAAATCTATACAAAAGAAAAAAAAGTCCACAAGAAATTAAAAAAACGCGAATAATTCAAACGACCGATGCGCATAAAGCAACATCGACTTCGCACAGATATATAAACTCGCAGAAGGGAAATTGAATTTCACCAGCACTCGCATTTGTAAACAAGCACGCTCAAAAGCTCCGGTCACGAAAAAATCTCGCCCAGCGGTAATCCGGATCACTTATATAATACTCGCAAAGAAAAATCCATCGCGTTCGAACGCAGACTCGGCGTTTCATCCTCTTTTATACGCAGCCCGAGAAAAGTGCCGTTTCTTAGACAGCAGTTTTCCCGAGCGCGCCGGCACTCAAAGACGCGTCCATTTACGACGAGTTTCATTAGTGCCGCTCTCGCGGCTTTTACACAGATTCGATTATTTGAGCAGCGGGAAAAGTGCGTTTGGCGGGCGTTCGGCTTACTCGGAGTTTTTCCGTCGGCAAAGAAAAACAGAACGACTTGTATAAACGGCGCGTGCTTGCGGCGGAGCCGATATATCGAGGGAATTTTTCTAGTTTTGAAATATGACTGTTAGTTGTTTTGCGGGGTTGTATCCTCGAATCGAATTCGATGTTTGGAAAAGTTTCGTATATGTGTGTGTGTAGTAAATAAATAGAAAAGTTGCGGGTGTACTTTCTTGGGGGCATGACGAATGCGATACGCGCAAGAAGAAATTCCAACGAGCAGTCCAATCATCCAAACGCACTCGATTAAACTTCTAGGCCCTATTTATATAAATAACCGGGACGTAAAAAATTAATCCGGCTAAAACGCCAGCGTACATTTTCAAGAATTTTACGAGCCCTCGAGCTTAAATAAATCGCTCGCAGGCCGTACTTCACAGAGTCAAAACGCGCACAATAATTTCTGAAAAAACAACCGCCGCGCCAACTCGGCCGTAAAAGTATGCTAATAAGCCGCACGACATCGCAGTGACGCAATCCGTGGGACGATAATTCTCTCTGTCTCTCCCCACCCTCCCTCGAAGGGATATGAGCGATGAGCCGCGCGCCAGCCGAATAAACGGCACCGTGCGCGAGCCCTCCGACGTCCTTCCATACATATCCATAAATACATACGTTCCTACCATATAGCCAAAGCCGAGGCAGGCGAGACATTATTAAAGTCGGACTGCAGCGAGCGCGCATATAATTAGGTGAAAAGCGGAGCTCGAGGGCTGAATGAGGGCTGAATGAGTCGGGCAGTATGTATATGCGACGTGCACCCTCCCACACACGGCGATACTCGGCGCCGATTCCAAGGGCAAGGCCGCACGTATATATACGTACACGAGGGCTGAAATCCTGGCGCGATAATACCTCTCTCGACTGGCGCGGTCATTAAGCTAAGAGACTGCCGCCCCTGCGGAGGGAGTAAGATGCAGAAAGTTCGGAGAAGAAAGACGAGGGTTGCAGGATCAATACGCGAGGCACACACACACACGTACGTAGATACATACACACGCAAACGGAGAAAGACAGAAGCGTGTCTCGAGATTCTCTGTCTCTGTGCGCTGTAGCGCGTGCGAGGCGAGAAAGACACGCGGGGCGATGAGCGGACGCGAAAGAAGAGCGGAAAGATACACAAGGAAGGAGGAAAAAGCGAGGGGGGGGGGGGGGGAAGAATGGGCGGGCGAGAGGGGGAGGGATAGAGTGAGCGGAGAAGCACGAAATTCTAGAGTGCCAAAATATAGTATGGAGCTGTAAAGGTATAGCAGTGAGCGAGCTTTAGTTCTTCTAAAGCGGGCAAAGACCCGCTCTTTCTCTCGCGCCTCTAGATGCTGCTGCCGCTGCTGCTTCTCTCTCTCTCTGCGCGAGCCCAGGAAATTGCAGACTTGAGTGAAATGTCGCTCCGGCTCTCTATAGCCCGAGCTGGCTCTGCGCGAAGCGAAACGAGCGCGTTTGACGAGTGGCTTCGTCAAAAATTTAGGATGTCCTCCTCTACTCTCTCTCTCTTTCTCTCTCGCTTCGTTCTTTGCAAAATCCCTGAAAAAAAGTGTCGAGAGAGAGCTCCTAGCGATTGACCAAAAAACAGAGTGTCTCGAGAGCCGCGGCCCCCTCTCCAGGAGAGGAGCCGGCGAAAGAGAAAGAGAGGCCTGATAAGCCGCGATTTCGGCCCTCTCGGCGCCGCGTAAACAGGATGATACAGGTGCAAGAGCGCGCCTACGGCCTCGGCTCTACACCTTCTTCAGGGGGTAAAGACCCCGGCAGCTTCTCCCGATTGCAGATTTTTTTCGAGACTCGAGAGAGAGGACCAGGCGCGCACTTTCCTCTCGCTCAACAATCCCTGCTTTGTTCTACACTCGACGGCGCGAATTTCGCCCGATATATATCTCGAGAGCAGCTCGCTCTGCTCTCTGCAATTTTCATAACGACCCTCCCGAAAATCCAGCTCCTACCAAGACTCTCTTTCGCTCTATAGCGATATCTGTGTGTATACATACAGTTGCGCGCTGCACCCCCGCTTGCGCAAAAAAAAGTCCATGCATCAAGTTCATGCGGAGGGGCGCCCCGCTAATTTATTACTCGCGCGCGCGCGGGAAAAAATCATTCTCTCCGCGGGGTATGATACAGCTCTCGCGAGTGCCTGATATTTTTCAATCCGAAAAATTGAGAGAAGGGAGCTTTCTCGCGGAATTAGCATACATGAATGTATACGACTCCCGAACTCAATTTCATTTTTTTTCATCCCCTTTAACGCTCGGCGCTAAAGTTGCGGACTTTTTAGCTTCCCGAGACGGCGGCGTCAGCGCTTTGAAGCAAAGCTCACACGCGTGCGCTTGTATAACAATTTGCCTCGTTGAGCTCCTCTCTCTCACACGTCGCGCTCGCACGGAAAAAAAGCTCGCCCATAATGCGTTTTACGAGCCGGTAGTCGCGCACCGCTCGGAAATAGT
>JAPYZA010004318.1:0-17706 GCA_030522685.1 Eupelmus azureus | reverse complement strand
TATATATGTTACGCTAGTGCTTTTTGTTCTTTTTCTCGGCTATTTACCGGGGCTTTCTTCTTTCGCTGCGATGCGCTCCTAGCCGTAACTTTAAGCGCCGGGCGCTCACATATGGAGGCGGCTTTTTGTACGAGTGTTACTCGCTTCTTTATATGTGGAGAGCGGCTTCTCCCGCGAGGTGATAAACTTTAATGAGAGCAAAATAGCTAGGCGCCTATTCGGATAAAATATATGGCCTTTTTGCGGCCGGTTAGCCTCGTGAATAAGAGAAAATCTATCGAGAGAGAGCCAGACGTCGCTTTCATTTTTCACTCGATAAGCCTGATTTTTTGCTGCTGCATTATACGCTCTCTTAAAACATTGATTTTCAACTGACGGCCGGGACAAATCTAGCGATAGAATTATTAACGCGCGCGCCCGAATCTAGAAATTTTCATCTCCGCGCTCAACAGGCATGTTTTATTGAAGGCAAGAGCATCTCGTGTAAAAAGTCGCTCCTCTCTCCTGAATAATTGAGTGCGCTCGGCTGGCCTCTCGCCTTTTTCTGGGCGTGCGTATATCGCGATCAATCTCCTCTACTCTCGCCTATATACACCCTCTAAAAAGACCCATCAACGCTCCACGTATATCTGATACGTGAAAAAATGCCGATGGCCCGTACGCATATGCACGCCCATATACACATTAGAGAAAAACATCGGCTCATAATAGCCGGCTCTATCCGACTTGTTATATTCACATGTGCGCGCTCACACATATATAGGGAGAGAGGAGAAAAAAGTAGAAGGAGGAGAAGAGCCCGGCTCGTCTACCCTCGTCACGCCCATCGCTGACTCAAGATCGCACCGCTGCCGTATATATACACACACACACACACCTATACAATGTTTACCAAAAAGCTTTAGAAAACTCTTGCGCACTGTTAGGGCGAGAGAGGGAGATTTTTTCCAAACGGAAGAAACGGGCGTTTCGCGCTCCTCTCGCAAAAAACTTCCTCTCCCGCCCACGATTTATAGATGTGTATCCCAGCGAGAGAGGATCGCGCGGTATAGCAGCTCCCGGATCCCACAATAAATTTTTGCCCGCCCCTAGCGCAGCAGCCCCGGGCCTTGGGAAATCCTTCCGAGGAGAGGGAACATAGGAGCCTGGCTGCGCCCTCGAAGGAGGACGCACAAAAGCTGCGCAACGTTTCCGGCTTATACGCTCCTTTTATTTGACTGTACGCACAAATTCGAGAGCTGCCTCTTCTTATTTTCCCCGGCTCTATCAGAACTATTGCCCGGGAGAGCGGAATTCCAGCGCTGCGCGCGTATTACCATAAATATCTCATCCAGTAGGCCGCGGCTCTCCCTCCGCAGAGTGGCCTGACGAATTAAACGGAGATTTAAGAGTCGTATGTGTATGTATACGCGCGGTGAGAGAGAGAGACTGCCGAAGGATGAATATCGCTTTATCTTGCGCGAACTTTGTTTTTCCGCGCGGAAGGAGAATAAAGACGTATGTGGCCCAGTGCGGAGGGACATTAAGCGATTAGCTTTATTTAGGGGAAAATATATATTTCTATTTATTTTTTTTCTCCTCTGTGCCCAACTCTCTCTTCTCTCCGCTGTATACACACGGACGCCCGATGTGTTTTTCTTTAGCGCGCGCGAGTCAAACTTTCTGAATAAATATACTGTTATTGGTACTTGGCTGCTATTTTCCTTTTGGCTTTCGACTTTCGGCGATATATCAGCTGCGCGTACTTACCACTGCAGCAGCCGCGGCGGCTGCCCTCATCGAAACTTACAAGTAGCCCGTCCATTAGTTAAAAGCAGA
This sequence comes from Eupelmus azureus, assembly GCA_030522685.1. Classification (NCBI taxonomy): domain Eukaryota; kingdom Metazoa; phylum Arthropoda; class Insecta; order Hymenoptera; family Eupelmidae; genus Eupelmus; species Eupelmus azureus. Next base: position 15,888 of record JAPYZA010004318.1, on the reverse strand, counting down.
GCAGAACGAATGGCTTACCTGGAACAAAAAGAAAAACTTGTCAGCAACTCCTTTCAACTATTCGCATACACAAGCTAGATTTACGGTAGCCGAGCGCGCCCGGGGAATACAAAAGATAGGCACTCGGCACTGTGTTTATCCGCCGAGGAGCGCGCGCAAGAGGGAGAATTGTAACTATTTGATATCGCGCAGTCGGGTAAAAAGCTGAGCTTCGTAAATAAATAGAGCCTCCCTTCGCGTAGACGTTAATTACCGGCGAGCAGCGCGAGGAGAAGATCGCTAGAAAATTCCGCTTTGGGCTCTCGCGGCTCGCAACAAAGCTCTGTACTTCTAAACAGAGCGAGAGCGCGCTTTCTTTGTTAAATAAACTCGGCTCTCTCGCGCAAAGAGTAAGTCAAATTCGCGCGCAGTTCTATGGAGGAAAGGGAGGGAAAAAAAACGGAGCTGCGAGGGCTGAATTGCCGTAAAATTGTTCAAGACGAATCCAGAGCTGTCGCTATATAGAGGGCGCCGAAAAAAGAAGGGAAGGATCCGGGGCGAAATCCTAAGTGGCCGAGAGATAAGCAAAGAGAAGAAGCGGCGGCGAGGGCTTGCGCAGAAAAGTCAGAAAAGCATGAGAAGTTTCCAGCTTCGCCTCCCGAGGCGATGAATCAACAACGTCAACGTCGGCCCGCTCCTCTCTCTCTCTCAGAAAGTAGAGAGGCAGAGCCGAAAAGAGGCGAAAAAGTCTATATAGACTGCAGAGAGAGCAAGAGAGCAAAGAGCCGCGCCGAAAAAAGCGTGGGCGTATCTCAATGACAATTTTTTTCCCTCTTCCAAGCCGAGCGCGAGCGAAAAAGGGAGCCAGTGGGAAAAATCCATCCGCAACGCGCGCCGCCGCGCACTGAGAGAAAACCACCTCCCGCAGGATTAATAAAAAGCCCTAGCGCGCATCGTAAGTAAGTGCAGCGCAGTAGCTCATACACGCGTCTTGTTAATCCAGCATCACTATATACACATGCATCCAGGCAGCCAACTAAACTTGCGCTGCGCTTCTCATACATACACACAGACGACTAGAGCCACTGCAGCCGCGACATATGGACGCTCCCGCGGTCCACATAACGTCTCCCCCGGGAGCTGATCCCTCACTCTCACTCCAGCCCCTGTTTTTCTGAATCATCATCCGCGCGTATATATACGTAGAGGAGTATAGTAGCGCATAAAGTGCGTCCCAGAGGAAGCGAAGACAGCATGGGGTTTCCGCCCGCGCAGCAGCAGCGGAGCTCTCTCTTTCAACCGCGGCGGGGGGAGATCACCCCATTAACGAGTAATCGTTCATTAGACCTGACCCGATCTCTGGCCCCCTCCTTCCTTTAGCTTCTTTCTACGCCGCGTATATATCCTTTTTTTCCCGCTTCTTTTGTGCGAAGCGCCCGCGAATAGTAGCTGCTCGCTCTCCCTTTTGCTCTATCATTATGCGTTTTCGCCGCTTTGCTGGAGTAAGCGTTTTTTGTTTTGCTGCTTTTATCGGGCTTTCAATGTGAATTTTTTATGCGCTTTGTGGAGAATTGCTTGTTCTGGACGCTGTAAGTCGGGCGTTTAGTTTGGTGGGTTAGCTTCTAGGATAGAAGAGCGACGCTAATCTCGCCCCGTAGCTACACTCTCGTACTATACATATACACGTTGACTTCTATTTGTAAAACAATGGCCGGACCCTCGCTCAGCGAATAAATTTAAAATTTTGAAATACGCGATCCGGAATGGCGAGTTTCAACAACAGTTTACGCGCGGGCATGCAAAAAAAAAAAATAAGCGAGAGACGCTCGCTTTTGTCGAGCTGCCGCGAGAAAGAGAGAGAGAGGCTTGACGTGCGCCCTTGTTAAAGTGCCATTGTTGAAATGTATGCATACATACGCGCCGCGTGTGCGTGAATGTATAAAGAGGAGTCATTGTTGCAAGGAGGAGGACGTTTCGGCTTTTTACGGGGGCCCCGATCGCTTTCTGAATGGGCGCTTTTTGACTTACATTTCCGAGGCCCCGCGGGGGGCGTGCGGGCCGCGAAATTAGCCGTTAATACACGCGCTAATTGATGTGCGCGCACGCAGGACTCGTTATTTTTTGCGATCCTCGGCGAAAGTCTCGAGGAGACTGCTCTTTCTCGGCGCTGCTCTCGAGAGAGCTAATTCCAACCGGGCGGATAAGTGAACAAAAAGAAAAGGCAGAGGGGCGCAAGTCACATAGAAAAACACTGGAGGAGCGAGCGGGAAAAATAATAGGGATATATTTGAAATCCGATAATCCGGGCGGACAAAGCGGATGCCTAAAGTGGGCATGAAAAGAGCGCGCCGAATGCGCGCACATACGCTCAATCCACAGTGAAAAAAAAAGAAAAAAAGTAAGAGCGAGGGCGCAAGCAAGTGTATATACGCGCGCATAATGCACGCGTCAAACCGGTGTGCCCGGGGATTAGCGCGCCCGCTCATAAGCGGCCAGGCGAGCGCGGCTAATAAACGAAAGCCAGTAAATCGATTCACCCGTTCTCATCCCGCCTTTTCCTGCTGCCGCAAGAATAACCCATACGTGCCTGTATACACCCAACCCTTTCGTCCCCAGCACACACGTATCTCTATTAGTAATTACCCTAGCGGCTACCGGTGAGGTCAAACCAGCCGGCTCTCTGTTTTCGGCCCGTACATACACATGCTTACGCGCACACCTGACGCAGAAAAAGAGAAAGCGAGCTGGGGCAAAGCTACTTCCCGGCCGGCTCTTTTAATGCTCTGCTCCGCTTGCTCTTGAATTGTGAGCGAGTGCTGCGGCGGCGGGCCGCGAGCGAGCTTATTATCCGCATTATATTCGAGAGCCTCTCGTCGTTTACCCCCCCGCGGCACTTCCTGTCGCCCCCCTTCCTACTTTGCCCCGACGCGCTTGGAATAATAGTCATTAACGTCAGGTACGATATGCCGATGATCAGGGAACGAGCTTCGCGTGCTCCACACACACACACACGCGTATATATCACTGCGAGAGCGAGTGACCTGAACAGGGCTTTTTCGCTCTGCCGACGTGCATGTATGTATATACACACGCCTAGTGCCGTGACCTTGCCTCAGCCAGGCGCTCTCCAACTTTTCTGGAATGTAAAGGACGCCGCGCGCGCGAGCACGTGTTGATTCAGAAGAGCGAGAGAGAGAGAGAGGCTCTGTATATATACTCTCGCTTTCGCGCGCGAGCTCAGCTTCCTTCCAGCTTTGCTAAGTATAGGCCTGCGGACCTGTCGATTTTGCCAGCCGCCACCGCCGATGCATAATGCTAACCTTCGGGAAGAAATTCCGCTCGCTCGCTCGGCCGGCGTTTAACTAATTGTAGTCATTTGTCCGGGGACTTTTGCATGCCCGCTGCTGGATCCGCGCGGAGATCCGCAGGCTGCGTATATATATTCTTGCCGGATGATATACTTGGGCGAGCGCGCGTGGTACGCAAAATAGATGGGTAATGGCGATGCGTAACAAAAGCGACTGTTTAGCTCGGTACTTTTTGCCTGGGCTAACGAGTTATTGGGATGGGTAAGAGCGCTGGGTTGTGTGTGGTGAGGTATCTACTGTAATTCCGTTCTTTTGCTATGAATTTTTGCGGAGTGTATGTATTTATTTTTAGATGTTATAGGGAAAGAAGATGATGATTAGAGATTAATTGTTCCCTCCCAGTTTTTTCTCGACATTTCGAAGAGAATTAAACCTTTGAAACATCAATGAGCTTTTTCTGTATTTTCATGCAAATGCGATAATCAACAATGCCCAACGCATTTTTCAATAATAATACGAGCCCCCAGCCACTAAATTCACCCAGCAGCTCATTACTACTCCAAAATATTCATACTAGCCATTACCAACAGCGCATTATTAGAATACATCCCAAATTACAATAGATAACTCAAAGCGCGTATTCCTTTACAAACCCACCCTCCGCCCTACATCCACCTCACCCCGGCGCATCGAAACATCCACAGCCGTATACAGCTACGCGCGCGAATTGACCCGCATAGCATTAGCCAACTTAAATTGTCAAACGGTGAATCGTCCTTAACGAGCCTGTCGCGCCCCTTTGTCGGCTCACCTATACACACACACCCACCCACGCGCGCACAACAGTATCCCACCTCTCGCGCATCCTGCGCTCACCGGAAAATCGCGAAGCGGCAAAGGCGGGCCCTCGCGCCGACCTCCTTTTAAACAATACAACAATATCATCGCGCGGAGTTTCGAGTTTGACCCAGAGCTGCTCTCGCGCTCTCTTTGTGTGCTATACTGGCTCTTTTCACCCCACAGCCTTGTGGAATTATGCATTCGCCCCGCGCGAGTATATTTAGGTTTTACAGCTCTCGGGACGAAAGGTCTTAATGGATTCTTAATGACGCGCGGTGTGTAAAGGGCTGTGTGATACGCGGGACTTTGTCGATTTCTTTTCTCCCTCGCTCCGAGTGTTGAAGAAACGATCGCAGAGGGAGCACGCTGGAAATTATTGGCTTTTATTTTAGGCGGCCGCCAGTTTCCCGGGCATTTTTCTCTTGCCGCCGAGGACGCGTTTATTTCCGTAACGAATGATTTGCTGCCTCTCCGAGGCGACGTATGCGCACGCCCTCGTAATTAATTAGACGGTGTATGTCATCCGAGCGGCAGATTATCGCTTTGGAAAACTGTTTCTAATTTCGTTTCTTTTTTTCCGGAACGCGTACGGCAAGACAGCCGCTTGTTTCGAGGAGGGAAAAAAACGGAGACGTCGTGCGCGGCGCGATAAAAAACGGATAAATCTTCATTTAAGAGCGCTCGGAGCAGAAACGAGGAAGGATGTGTCGCCTAGCGGCGCGCTTTCTTTATTTGGACTTTAATCGCTACAGGCAGTGACTTTCAAAGCAATTTCCGTCTTCTCTATGTCCGCGTCGGGATTTTTTTTTTTCAACTCGAGAGAGCTAGAGTCTCTCCTGAGAAAACGACGCGCGCCGCCACCTACAGCGCCGCGCGGCCGTAATGTCAAGAGAGAAGCAGAGCGCTATAATAAGTAGTTTGACGACTCGAGAGCCCGCTCGTGTAATTGCATGAGAACTTGACAGAAACGGAAAGGATAATACAGCGCCGGACAAATCTACTGTATTCCAATTACGAGGCCCCTAGTATAATACGCTCGGGTTTACGAAAAAGGCGACGCGGAAGTCCCGCAATAAAGCCAGCTCTCGCTCCGTGATTGAAAATCATCTTTCTCACTTGTACAAACTCGCATATACAATAACATCAGCCAGGAAAAAAATCAATCTTCATACACATATCCCGATTCGCCCTCCCGTCAATCAGACACCGTCGACTCTAAAGCCAGAGTGGCACCAGGAGAGCCAGCATGATGCCGAGTGTCAAAACCGATCGCTCGACCGCGCCGCACTCGACGACGCCTCTATATATATACGACAGCTCTCCTATCTATATATCGCTTTCGCAGGATATTGGCTATTACAAGGACGCCGGTGCGCCATCATCCCCCCCGTATATATATACGTCGACCGCGCTCAAGCTCACTCCGAATCCCTCTCACTCCGGGAGCGTCTTTCCACGCTCCCCCGCGCTTAGCTGATACTTAAGGCGGCACTAATGAAGATTGACAGGCTTCCCACGCGACGACTGCGCCCGCGCGAGATACAGCTCCCGCGCGCCTTTCCAACTTCTTCATCGGGATCATCGACGAATGTCGACACGCGTCGCGACACACACTCCCCCCCTCCTTGATGGGAAGAGCAGTCCTCTTCCATTTATTTCTCATCCCGCGGGGATTAGACACTCCTTTTTTTCTTGCGGGAGGTTCCTTTTTTTCTCTTTCGTGGGACTGACGACGACATCTGCGATAAGATTAGAGCCTGTGTAGTCCGTCTAATCGCTGCGGAGCAGACGCACTGGCCGGCTATTTACTCGGCTCATTTTTTTAATGGACGAGCCTATTAATCAATGCTCTTGACGACGCGATACGGAACTAGTTTCAGCGAGGGTGCGTTGCGCTTTTTCTTTCCTACTCTGTCGTGATAAGTGAACGGGGACAAATTATGATTGATTGACGTTGTGTATATGTATGAAAAGTCTTGGGTTGTATATATATTCGGTCTGGATTTGACGAGGACGCTAATTAAACGGGCGCCGCCAGCCGAGCAATAATCGGCCAAGTGTGTATATCGATGGGGCGCCCGGAAAAAGTAATTTTCCGCCGAAAATTTTTTCGGCCGCCGCAGCGATATTAAAAGGAAAAGAGCCGGCGCTCGCTCTGTATATATATCCGAAAAGGGCAAATCCGATATTTCTTTGGTAATATAAACGTTTTTCAATCGGTTTATTAGGCCGCGCGCTCAAAGGGCGCTTCGATCCTGCCTCCTGATTTATTCGCGGAAATCAACGAGGAGAGCTTTATTAGCCGGCGATCGAACGGTTAATTCCCGCCTTGCCTCCCGCTCTTATATATTCGGCGCGCCGCGCGCAGTCTCAATGATATTGTGAAGAGGTCGCGCGCCGCTCGCGGAGTAATTAAAATTTTTTGCCTTTCACATTTGTCGAGTGGCGAAAATATATATAGGCGCCTGTGTACGCCGCTTCTTTTTTCGTATACGGCTTCGCCTCGCTTTTTTTTCAAACCTCACCCTCTGGCGGCCGACTCGCGAACGATCCCCAGCGCGGATATATTCCCGATAATTGCGTGATCGATCGTCCGCTCTCTCTCTCTCTCTCTCTCTCCTTCTACCGTTTTTCCTCCCCCTGGCGCGGGTTTTTCGGTTTTGTCTTTGCGTTTTTGCTCATCCAGCGCGCGAGCCTGGCATAACGCTTCATCAGAGCCGAGGGGGGCCCCAAGCCGACATTATTTAACCGGTTGCCGCGCGCGCGCGCCAGTCAAAGTGTGTGTGTGTATATGGGCGAGAGAGCCCGGGTGTATTTCTCTCCCCTGGCGCTGCTGCAGCAGCCAGCTCTTTGTTTTTCTTGCGAGAGCGAGCGCGCGCGCTTTGCACGACTCTTCTCCTTCCACATTCCGTTTTATCGCCAGCGACTGAGAGAGAGCTGTACCGTTATCTACTCTCCGTCTTTCTCTCTACCTGCGGAGCCGCGCGCGTTTTTTATCCCTCCCTCTTTCTCTCTCTCTCGTTCGCGCGCCCTGTCTCTCTCCTCTCTCTCTGTGTGTATGCCCTCGCGCCCGTTGCGCCAGTCAATCGTCAGGCGAAAATCGATGCCGATTCGGCGGCGTAGCCCCCCCCCTCCGTTATCCGAAAGCGCTCGGCGAAAATCAATTAGTCTGCCAAAAACGTCGAAAATCTCGAGGCACGACGTCTCTCTGTGGCCCTCCCCGACTCTCGTTCTCTCTCTGTCTCTCTCGCTTCTTTCGTATTATACCGTTTTGCGGAGAGAGCGAGACACAAAGACATAATCTAGCGCCGCGGTCGGGAAATTCGAGATTAAACGGCCTGGCAACGCGAGAGAGCGATATAGGCGGGGACCGAAATATGCGCATGAAAACGGAAAATTAGGGATGTTCAAATTTTTTTTTTCGGTATGGGGGTGCAATTACTTGGAAATTTTTTCGATTTTTTGCATTCGAAATGCACAATTGAAGAAGCGCAGTTTTGGAATTATTCGATTCGAAAGTACTTATGGTATCGGCTCATCGGTTTTCTTTCTAGAAATAATAATGCAGAAATCTTTAAAAATATAATGAAAGAGTTTTATTTTTTCGACTAATTTCTTTGAAACCGTGCCGTGTCAGTATGCCCCCCCGACAAAAACACAAATTGAAATTTATACTACAACTTGCAATATTATGAATAATAACGCGGATCGGGGCAAATTTTAATTAAAAAATTTTTATTTAATAAAGTAATAGCCGGAGGTCCCTCGTGTCGGGCCATGTATTATTAAACGCGTAATTTACTACTCGGCTGTACGTTCAATCTCCGGCGTAGTCTTTCATGACTCGGGTACATGTCGGAGAGCAGCGTCGGCACCGTTACCTTCATACTGCACAAATACAGGTACTTTATGGCCAACTTACGGACTTAATTACACTAATTGAATGAATAGGATGTTTAATTATTTACACGAGTGACTGTTGAAAAGCCAGGCAAGCCGAAATGTCTAAAAAGAGAAATTTCGACCCAAGAGCAAACTTATGCAAATACTCGATAAATAAACGTCTATACTCTTGCGTGCATTTCCAAAAAAAGGAAAAAAAAAATTCGCGCGCGAGAGCATTTTAAATTGTTTACATAAAATTTCGGTCGGAAATTTGCGCGCAGAAACCCTTTTAAGAGCCTCGGGATTTTATTTGCCGCTCGCGCGCTGTATACATTTACAGTTTTTTGCCGACGAGCGCATACCTCTGGCATTCTGCTTATGCTTCCATCCTCGCGCCGCTTTTTTTTATTCTTCCCTCTCCGCTTTTTTTAATCTGCAATCCCGTGTAATCCTAAGCGTAAAAGCTTTCGACGGAATTTAATAGGATTTGCCGGAGAGCGGCCCCCGCGGGGGGGCGGGAAAAACGCCCAGTTTCAACATCTGCATGTGAAATTCGTATTTTTTTAATCGCCGCGCCGACCTTTTTTTCCTCTTCCGCGCGCGCCGATGCCGAGCATTCGTTTAATTCCCACGCAAATTCTCCGAGAATTGGCATCGATTTCACCAAATGTTTCCGCAAATATCGACACGCGCGCGCTCCAATATCCCCCCACCTGCTCTCTTTCCTCCCTCCCGCTTTTTAATTTCTGCGCGTTATTTAATTATCGCGCTCGATGATGTCGCAACTTGATTATCGGCATAATGGAAAAACAATTTTTAATAACCGCGCTCGATCCCCGGCTAATTAGCTCTTAAGGACACCTGATTAAATCGCGCGCTATAGGAAGTCTCGCCGACTTTTCTCCAACTTTGCCCGCTTACAGCCGAGAGCCGTTATTACCGCATCGCGCCGAGAATTAATAACGATTTTCACGATAATAAATTAACGTACGTACACGCGAGCCGAGCTTTGTCTACGCATCGAAGAGAAATCACTATCATTAGCGGCTCGTTGCGCAACGCGGCTTTGACGGGCCGTCGTCGCGCGAGCTTAAAGAAAATCACTTTCGCAGAAAGTATTCTCGGATCGTTAAATCCCCGGAGGAGTCCTCCGCGGTTAGATCGCGAGCTAGACCGCAGTGATGTCCCGTGGCTGGAAAAAACGTGAGCGCGCGAGTTCATTATGCGGAGGAAGGGAGGTCTCGCTTTGAAAAAGTCGTTATTACTACTAATTTATCGATTTTTGCGGAGGAAGCGAGGGCATAATATCAGCCTTTTCTCATAAAAAGGGCCCCCGCGATGAAAAAGCTCGATCCGCTCTGTCCCAAGGCCTAATGAGACCAAAGCAATTTCAATGGAAGCGCGGAGGAGCCGCAGCGAGATGTAGAATCTGCATACAATTAAGAGGTAAAAAGCAGCTCGCGGGGCCCCGTATTCTATGCAAACGGCCGAACAATGGGAATCATCAATAAGCGAGCGGGATCGCAGATAAAAGCGCGAGTGAAAGATACCTCTCGCGCGTTTTCCATCTTGATGCCCCGTCTAAAACCGCCGTGGAGAGGGCAGAAAGCGGGCCCCTCGTAATGACGAGCTCTAGTCGCGCGTATGCGCTAAAGAAAAAAAAAGCTGCACTTGCGACACGCCGAGGCGCACAATGATATAACCCGCTCGTGCAGCTGGCTCACAAAGAGGGAGTCTGCGTTGCAAAATCCCGCGCGCTTGCCGCGGCCACGCATATAATCGATCGGCCAATCGCGCGTGAGAAAGTGCGTTCTCTCTTCTATTATCTTTCATCTGCCGCGTGACATAGGTGTACCTACACGGGCTTAGCTGGTGCAAGCGCTGCGAGGCTCGCTCTGCAGTTTCACTTTCCTTTTTACCCTTTGAGCGAGCGCACGAGCTGCTCGACAGGTTGGGAGAGAGAGGGAACCTTCCCTTTCTTCATCTCTTTCGCTCTACCCTCTCGTCTTTCCTAATTCATCCTGAATGTCAGGTGGGTAATAGAGACGAGGAGCTGTGGGTCCGATGCGGCTGGTTTGGGAGAGATAAGGAGCGACGCGCCGATAATCAGCGGCTCCCTCTCGTGTTTTGCGTCTTTCGATTTCTACGGTGGTGATTTTAAGGGATGTACAGAAATAGGATATAACGGCGGCGGCTAAGCGAGCGTATAAACCGCGCCGAAATTCGGGAAAGACACGGAGAAACGGCTCTCTCCGTTGCGGCGCATCGAGCGTAAGAAGGAGGAAGGAGTTTCCTCCGCTTTTTTCCCTTTTCTACCGCAGAGACCACCGCCGGTCTCTTTGAGAGAGCGCGACCGAGCGAGCGAATAATAAAAAAAAAAAGAGAGGGAAAAAACACGAGGCTGGAGTATAGAGAGGCAAAGAGGAGAGCTCGAAGCTCGAAAGTTTTTACGCTCGCCCGAGCGGGGGAGTTTTTCCTTAAAAGCAATTCCCGCGGACGATTTGGCTATTCCGAGCGATTGTTACGGTAGCTCGAGAGAGAGAGAGAGAGAGAGAGCTGCCTCCGCCGCAGGAAGCGAGAGACCCTCGAGGAAGAAGCTCAGAAGACGACGACGACGATGCACCAAAGAGAGAGAAGCGTGTATATGATGACGAGGCGAGCCGGTTGCACGCTTGGCTTCTCCGCCTCTCTTTCTCTCGTATAGGGCGAAGCGAGCATGTCACACCAATTACGAGGGCCGTCGTGCGCCGCCGGCCACGCACACACACACCAACAAGCGTGCGCGCCATGAAGAAAGCGGATAGCCGAGAGCGAAAAAACGAGAGCCAAGACGATCGCGCGCAGCGGCTCTCAGTCCCGCTAACGCGCGGGGCCCCTGCTGGCTCCCACAACAATGTGGCAGCGACGCTCAGAGGTAACGGGCCGACCTTCCCCAGCCTGCACGCATAAACGTACAAGCGCGTCCCACATTTTTCCCGGCTGCAGCGCGGCCCTTTTTATATTCTCCTTCGCGCGCGCAGCCTGAAAATTGCCGAGTCTGAATTTTCAGCTCGCGCTGGCCTATATAACCCAGCGGATGTTTCTCCTTTGACTTTTATATTCAAAGGCGCGTCGCGCTGCTCTCTTTTCACTCGGCGCTCTATATGCTTGGCGAGGATGCCTTTCTTAGAGCCACGACTTTTGACTTTCAAATTCGAGATTAGACGGCTTTTGTCGCGCGCGCGCCCTTTCAATTAAATTTAACCTTGCGCGCGCGCTGAAAGAGGACACCTGCGAAGAAGACGATTTAATTGAGTGCTCGCGCGCTTGATTAAAACGTGAATGGGAGGAGCGATTTGCCGTGTGTATATACAGAGGAGGATAACGAGAGGCTTCATCGGGAGCCGCCGATTTCGCAGCGCGCAGCTATTTAATGGGTCAGTGAAAAATCTCAGGGCCCTGCAGATCGCTTGAGTGGAGCTTTGCGTGCGCCGCTCGTTTACAGTTGCGCGCTGCGCGCGCGGCTAATAGGGCTAATTCTCTAGCCAGCGCCGGTAGGAACGGTCAGCCGGAGCAGGTAATGACTTTTGATGATGCGAGTGTGCGTGCGCGCGGCGTTTATCAAATTATAACAAATAATCACGCGGCGTGTGTTCTTCGAAAAGTCCGGCTCTCATCTGTGCATCTAATTTCGAAAGCAAATTTTCTCGCGAGCCACAATAAAATGTTAATGACAGGTGGTGCCGCTCGCGCGCGCGCCGGGAGAGAGCGAGAAAAGGCGAAAATATAGGAAGCCTGCACTCTGCGTCTCCCTCGGCGAGGAATTTTAACTTTACAAGGCTCCCCGGCTGCAATTGTACAGCGAGCTGTAAAGGCTTAAATTCTCAAGTCAACGGCTCAATTAGTTGCAAGAACCTTCAACTTTGTAGCTATAAACTCGGGCGCAGCCGCGTATATATATGCATCCGCGGCTCTCTCTCCCTGCGGTAATGGCAGCGCGCAGCCCGCAGTCTTATATAGGACAGAGTCCGCGGTAATTTGTGTCGTGCGCACGGCATGGATTTACGGCGAAACGCGGAATTTCCACGAAAAGTTTGCCGATATTTTTTATACCCCCCCGCCCCTGCCGCGACTATAAAAGCCCGGCGTGTACGTATCCTTTTCATAAAACGCGAGGAGCGCATTACACGCACGTAACGGAGCTTATCTTTCGCATAGCCTCGCTCTGTACGTGCTCGTTATATTGACACTGCGCCGCGCGCAATTTGTGTACCTATACACGCCGAATGCTAATGTGCGTGCGTGTGCGCATCCCCCCCTTTTGCTCTTTCTCTCGGCCGGTAATTTACGCAAATTATCGGGCCGCTTTGTTTCACAACAACGAGCTGCGATTCGCTTTTTTCTCTCGCTCTCTCTCACTTCTTTTCTGTTGTCGAAAAAAAGAAATCATAGTTGTAATTTCCACGGAATCTATTATAAAAGCCGGAGAGGGCCCCGGCCATCCTCCTTGACGGCAAAAGTCGAAGAATAAAACTCGAGTTTTATGACAGAGTTAAAAGTTACGAGGGCCGTAATTCACGTTTCTTTGCGAAAACCGCGCGCGCGCGCGAGTCGGGTTTAAAGAAAAAAAGGAGAAGCGTCTGAATTTCGGCGAGCAGAGCCTGGCAGACTCTCCCGATGGGCAGACGAAAATATGAGCGCGCGTATGTTTAGAATCGCCGGGGCAATAAAGCCGGGGCTCGCGGAGGCAAAGCAAACAATTTATCGCTCAATATCTTAAGGAAAGAAAGCGCGCTGCAGCGCGAATGAGTCGGCGATATTCCGGCGAAAAGTATCCTCCATATCGGCCTCTAACTACGCCATTATTCTGTCGTTCGGCGAGTTATTGCCGGCTGGGAAAAAATCAGCCGCTCGAAAGTCGGATGTATAATGCGGCACTTTCTCGCGCAAGCGACGATCTGCGATCGATTTGCCCGGGCGATTTTCGTTTTTCCGTAAGTTCGCGCGTGTCGTTTTAACGGGTCTGGATCCGAGGGGAGATCGAGGGGGCTTTGAATATTATTTACGCGCCGCTTTTGACGTGAAAGCCTGAGAACGCGGTTTTCGCCTCATCACGAGCGTTCGCGGGAATCGAGCTTCCTTGATGCTTAATATGTGTAACAGATGGCTATCAGTCAGTACTAAATCAGGCGAGCGAACGAGCTTACTAAGCACACATTCACCGGGTTAATATAAATGCCGCGGTTTTCCGCACACTTATGTAGACAAGCCAGACCGATGTCACAACAGGCCCGATTGTATGCGCCAGCTCGAGAAATTCACGAGAGCTCATTTTTAAATGTACAAAACTCCTGCACGCGATCCAGCTGCGTTAGCATTCCGGAATTTTAAGGGAGCCCCGGAGAAACACACAAAGAAATGACAAATCGCGGTAGCCGGCTCATAGACGGCTTCTTTGCCGAGATAATATTGTGTAACGAGCTCGTTACAATTAAACTTGCTGGTAGAGATGCGGCGATAGCAGCGAGCCTATACACCTACCTACACACGGGCGCTATTAAATTCGCCGCGGCCGGGCTTTGAATTCCCGGCGATTTGCCGCTACTTTCGCGCTCGCCGGTGCGTGCGCCGCTATTACGAGCGCTGATATAGGATTGATATTGTGGGGCTCTCGGCGCTGCCCGAGAGCGCGATAAATTAAAACGACGCTGCGCGGAGAGCCGAGGAAAGGTGGCCGGTAAAATACGAGCCTCTTAAACTATTCGCCCGGAATGCGGAACGGCCGGAATTCGAGAAAACGTCGTTTCTCTTTGGCCTCTCTCTCTCTACGTGCGGCGCAAGCGTTGGCTTATCGGTCCGCCTCTCGAAATGAACTTTCAATTTCGAGAGCTCGCTGGGCAAAGTCTCGCGGAGAGCAGGAGGAAAGAGGACGACGAGCCGGAGTAGGAAAGCCGAGGGTAAAAAAATTTACAGCGCGATATAAAGTTCAGGGTCGGCTGCGAACTTTGCTCCGGGAGAGCATAAAAGCGAGCGAGCTGTATATAAGAGCGAGCTTGGCGACGTGTCGAGTCCCCGGAGAGTCGCCGAGATGCGCGAGAGACAGAGTAGAGAGAGAATAAAAAGAGAGCGGATAGCACGAGAGAGAATCCAGTCTTTCGGCGTCAGGCAGCGCGTAGTCGAATGACAAATTGATACGGCGCCGAGCTCGTGAAAAATAATTGGACGCGCGGCCTTTAAAGCGCGAAACTTATAAGCGCGGACAGGTGCGCGCGAGCGATATCTTCTTTCCTCAAATTCGCGGCGACTCTCGAATGTGTATATATATATATACACGCGCTCGTCGATAATTCCAGCTTTCTCACTCTCCGGGCGCTGCTCTCGCGGCGAGGAGAGCGAAATTATCCGCGTTTGAGCGAGCTGCTTTTAATAGGCGCTGTTGCCTGCTGCGGGGGTGGCGGAAAAGAGAGCAAAAGAAGAGGTGCGACGCGGCCGACAATGAAGGGCGCGCTCGCTCGCGCGATAATTAATTGTGCCCAGGAGCCAGACCAGAAACGCAAGAGCGGGAAAGCCGAATTTTTAATTAAGGAAAAATAAACTTCCAGCTCCGCCCTTTATTCTCTCCTTTCTTTTGCCCCTCGCGCGAGCTCTCGTTCGCCTCTCTCGTTCCAAGTGTGTGTGTATATATATACACCTCGCGATCCGACAGATGCGTGATATTTACCTCTCTAATGGGCTTAATTATCCAGTGCCGCATACATACACACACAGCAGCAGTCGAATTTTAAGAAAAAATATTTGCCTCGCTCGCGTTAAATGCCTGCTGCGGCCTTTTTTCTCGAAGCGCGCGCAAAAAGGATTCCGCGAAAATCGAGGCAAAGCCGCCGAGTGTGTGTGTGCAGAAATAATTTTAAATATTCGCGCTGGAAAAATTGTTTGGAAATTCGCCGTGACGTGAAAGCAGCGCGGAGAAAACGAAGTTTGCCGCGAAAGTTACGAGATGAGCAAGTCGGGGCTAAAGTGTAATATTGTAAAAGCGCGAGGCGCAACGCTGGGAGCGAGCGTTTTAAAGTTTGGATATTTGATTATTTTATATTTTTGGATTTTACCGGGAGTAACGCGAGCTTTTCGGGGCCCGAGCCGTATAATTACATGAAGCGCTTTTAATATTAAAAAACTGAGCGAGTTTTACGTTAATCAGTGTTTTAATTACAATGTAATAATACCGGCTTTAAATGAAAGTGCGTCCCACTTTACGTGCATTTAAAATAATCCAAACTTGCCGAAAATAGGCGTGATTACTTCATCGGATTAAATTTCAATTACAAGCGTTTTATAAAATTACAGGCTCGCCAAACCTCGAGAACCGACGGCGAACAATCGGTATTTCCCCATAAACCAGCCGGTATAACATTTCAACAGATGTTGGCACCAAGATAGCTCTCTCTCTCAAAAATGCAAATTGTATAATGAGTTAAAATATATTGCCCGCTCAGCGGACCCTATACATGCACATACACACACTCACGTCTTCGTCTATCTATTATTTATGTAATGAAACACTGATTGAATTTTGACAAGTTTCAAGAATGCAGCCGACTTCTCTCGGCTCTAACCCAGCACTCCGCTTACATAACGCGCTCAAACACAGCGAGAGTCAGCTAGACTCTCGAAAACATTTGCTTTGGCTCGTGTTTCCCTCGGCTCGGGCGAATTTAAATGCGCGGCTCGCTAAAAAAGTTATGAAAGGCTGGAAAGGAGAAAAGAAGCCGCAGCTCCTCGGATTTATCGATAGATTCTCATCTTCGTGTACAAAACCCGAGCCGCCACTGCGAAGAGTTGTAATATCGAGCGGCCCCCGCGGCTTGCACGTAACACAGCTGCAGCCTGCAAAACTGCA
>JAPYZA010004316.1:0-13678 GCA_030522685.1 Eupelmus azureus | reverse complement strand
GGTGTGTGCTGTGTGTTTAGTTTTTTTTTTTTTTACTTAGTTTGGTTTGTTTTTGGTTTATTCGCTTCGATATGTGACTACCTTAAGGATACCACTTTGCGCGCACTCGGGGTTTATCGCGCACGCTCCGACTCGCAGGAGTATATATATGTATATATATACGTAGTAGGTCGAGGTAGAGGGGCCCTCTATCCTCGCCTTCTCGCGCGCATAACTTTACATGTTTTTCGTTAATTTTTTGCAATCTTAACGCGTGTTTTCTTTGTTTTGTTTATTTTGTTTTACCAAACGGCAGGGTCCTTCCTTGCCATGGGCAATGGTAACAACCGAGAATACCGCGAAGAGCGACGTGGCTTCCTTCACTCGAGCTGCTCCAGGAAGTTGGGACTCTTGAAGTACTCGGGGACCGGGTCGTCCAGCCTTGAGATCACCTTGTAGATCGACTTCTTCCAAGACTGCTCCGTGTCCTTGCCGCCTTGGATCGCCTTGAAGAACTCCTTTAGCGTCTGCTCGACGACATACCTGAAGTTCGAGGGTACCTGCAATTGTCGTGTAAGCTTTTTGTTAGCCTAGGTCCATCGCTCGAGCATCATTTTTATTATTGCAACATTTATAAGCACATACACAGATAAAGTAACCGTAACTAAATTTTTCTTCTACTTTTTGTACAAGCATTCACTTTTCATCTTATAATTTTAAAAAAAAAATAGAAAAAAAAAAAAAAAATTGATTAATCAACATATATAAATTGCAGTAGCGTGCAAAAAGTAAAATATATGTCACTGGATAAGAGCAATTTAAACGGTAAATTATAAAGGAAAAAAAACGTCAACGTAAACAAAAACAATAGAGCGTGTGCGTGTTCTGTGTAAATGCGCACCTGGGGATTCCATACCTCAATGTGGTTGTTGCGGTTGTAATGGAGATTGAGCACCCGGTAGATCTCGGAGTCACCGCCGACCTGGAGATCTTCGACGCTCTTGATGCCCTCCGAGACAGCCTGTCTCGCGTATTTCTCCATCTGGATGTAGTAAAACTCCCTGCAAAATAACAAACATCATCGTGCCCGTTAGCTCAGTTTTTCGAAAATAAACGCGCGATATATAGCTAGTTGCGTGCGTAATCGTCCTTTACGCTCGAATTCACAAATCCTCGGGACTTTTTGCACGGCTCGTCGAGCCGCGAGATGTATAAAAAGGCCAAAGCTCGACGAAGATGCTCAACGATACTAATTAATTAAGAATCGATATGTACAGCAGCTATCGGTCGAGCTAAATATGTAGATGTGCAAGTGGGAAATGGGAAAATATGTCGACGAGGAGAAGTGGGTGTTTTTATCGAAATTTGTGATTCCAAGTTTTTCTTTTACGTTTTCTAAACAGAAGTTTTAAGGAAGCGACTTTTTATGTTATAAGGTTAAGGTTTCATTACGCTTTTCCTCTGTTTGTTTGCAATAATTAACAAACTTCGCATCAAGTATCAAACGCTTCAAATTAGTGCTCCTATACTGTCAGGTGGTAATTAATCAATATTGTAAAATATATACTTCAATTAAAAGATATTGTTTATGAAGCAGTATTTTATCTATACTTAATACACTTTTTAATTTAATAATTCACATTTGTATAAAACTTATTTCAAAATGGTTTTAAAATCACAGAATTATCGCTTTAGAAAAGAAGAAAAATTTATTGAAAACCTCCCGTGTTCTACTCCCGAAGCTCATACACCTTGATAAAGTATTGATAAAAGTCGTCGCATTGACACAACGTACGAGGAGCCAGAAGCAAAGTCACAGGTAATGCAATTTCTTATACACTTATAGAAGCGTCAGATGGAAGCGAAAATAAAAGTTTATACACGTATAAGTAAATCAGACATCGAGATTGCGCAAGAAACACCAACCCAAGAGAAAAAGCATATACACAACCGCAGACGCAGTCGATCTTGCAACTCCCCCGAGACACGCGCGGCTCGTAAGTTATTGTTCGTCGCGGCGTTGCTTTATTACAGGAGCAACCCATGCTACTACGTTCGAAGCAAAAGTCAAGCAGCCGTGAAAAATAAAGATTCGATTCGATCCACTACTAAAGGCTAAAAGCAGAATTAGATTTTCAATTCTCTTGAACGCGGAGCCGATACGGCAGCGCATAAACGCGGGAAACTTCGGAAAAAGAAATCTTCCCGCCCAGAACGCTCGGCGCCGCTGGGAGTAATTTTTAAAGATTGCTTCCGAGCGAGCGCATCCGACACACAGCGCGACGTATCCGCGATTTCTCAACGCTCCAGCGATTTCTTGCCGCGAAAGATGCGCACGAGTGTACTACAGCGGAAAGTGCGGCCCTCTCACAGCCGGCTGGCTCTTGCGCATTTTTTTCCTCCGCAGCTCCGATCGCGCTAATTAAAACAATAATAGCGGCTTTCTTGCCGCCTACTCGTTCCTTTCCGCTCGCGCTGGCTGATCGAGTGGCGCGCCGCGCGAGCGAGAGAAAAAGGAATACGAATCGGAATTGCGCGTCCGCGTATATATACAGAGAAGAGCGTGCTCGTCTTTTCCCTGGGCAGAGAACTATACAGCGAAAAGACGAGCAACGCCGCCGGCGATGATGATCCTCTCGACTCGGAAATTCTCGTCGCGCGCCTATAATCCTTAGCCAACCAAGCGCTCGAATCGCTGAGTATAGGTGGAACGCGGGCGCGTGTATCGCGTCAGCCCCGCGTCGTATTGGCGCGCTCGCCAAGTGCCTAATTAAAGCACGACACCAGCGTAGACACGCGCTCGAAGAGAGAGAGAGAGGGAGAAAGGGATGGCTGCTGGAGTGACTTGGCTCTCTTTATGCGGGAGCGCGAGGGTGATAAGAGAGTGGGCGCGTTATATTTGCCGCGGAAATGGAAATGGGAAAGGTAAAAAGAAGAAAAGAGCGGGAAGAAAAAAAAGGCTGGCGAGTGCTAGAATTGCCACTCTGCGGGGCTCTTTCTTCGCCCGCGCCGAGGGAGACAGAGAGAGCAGCGAGCGACACGCGCGCTCAGATATTAAGAGAGCGAGAGGCGAATCCCGTTCATTATAGTATACTATAATTAGGATAATAATAAGCCCTTGAAGCTCGCGCATTTTCTTGCGGCCCACTGAAGCGAAGTCGAGATGTGTCTCTTTATCTGGCGCTCTTTATCTCCGGCTCTATCAAGCCGGCGCTCTGTATATTCCAGCTAGAATGCGAGAAGGAGTCGAATGCAGCCGGGCCGCTAGCTCGCGTTGGTTATTAGCATCTAATTACGAGGCCGGGCCTTTTGTTTCGAGCGCTACCCCCTCCGAGAAAAGATCTCGCCGCGACTCTTCGCCCCGTTTTTTCAGGCCTCTGTTCGCGAATATACGTACAACACAGCGCCCAGGGAGATAGAGGAGCCAGCAAAAGATCTTCCTTCGCGCGAAAACAATTAGGCTCTTTCTTTCGCCTCTTTTCCGCCCGGCCCTTTTTCCCTGCGATTCTCCGACCCTACGCGCGAGCTCGGCCTCTTTTTACTATTTTCTCTCTTTCTCTCTCGCCCTCCCAGGCATCGTCGTCTACTCCTTTTTCTCGTCCCGCAGGCGAGAGCCTATTTCTTTTCAGTTTTCTTTGTTTTTCGCGCTGCGCCGAGGCACGAGGCCTCAGAAAAAGGTCTTTTGCACTGGGGCTGAGAGCGGAAACGCGCCGGGGTATTAACAGGGAATAATAAGTAATTAGGAAAGCTACTTAGGATATCTCGATATATAAGCCAGCAAGATAAATGGGCGAATTTCATATAAAATAAAGCTCGCTCGGCTCGGAGAAATTTTTCTCCTGCACTTTTAATTTCTATTCGTTTTTTCTCCTTCGCTCGAAAAATCCATTTTTATCGGCCCGATCTCAAGAGCCACATTGAATAGGAACCGGTAGACGCATTAAAGAATCTCAAGAGAAAGAGGCGAGCCGATGGGGGTAAGTTTCTTTCAAGCGAACGAGAAACAAGGCGGTTACCACAGCACACTTTTGCCTTCCCAGGTATACATGTCAAGGGGGAGAGTCGCGGCAAAAAGTCGTTCGGTCCGTTAACACTCGCCGACTGCCTTCTCCCTCTCTCCGCTGCTTCGTTCTCTCCCTTGAGACGCTGCAAGCGTTCGTCTTAAGTTTCGCGCGCGCGCCCCAGCTATTGAGGAGCCTCCATTCAGCGTTTCTGCACTTTCTTACGCGAGCCTCCCCTTTCTCGTTTGACGGTTAAACTCGACGACGACCTTCGACAATAGACGCGCGCCCCGCGAGATCAGACTCTCTCTCTCTCTCTCTTTCGCCTCGCCTGACCCTGAAGTCGTCTTTTTGCGCCCCTCGTCGCTGTTGCCTTTCTTGCCGCAACTTTCCCACGAGAGAAAGACGTCCCGCCTCTCGCTAAATAAATAGGTATAGGCAGAGTGGGACGGCTGTTGGTCGAAGGGGAGGAAAGAAGTCGCGGTAAGAAAACGGAAAAACGTTCAAGCCAATTAGCCGCTTCTGTATCTCCCTGTCTCTTTGCCGAGGGTTAAACGGCTAGGATTCCCAAACGATGGGACTATGTCACTTTATTGTGAACCCTCCATTTTTCGATAGCCCACTTTTTCCGGACCTTTTTTTTTTATAATGTTTAGGTGACTTGGAAAATCTGGGGAGGGTCTTCTAAATAGGGGATTTAAAGGTCTCCGTGAACAATTGTTTGTTCCTTTTAAACATTTTACACGCAGGCTTCACGGTAACGGAAATTCGAAGTTTTAATCAATAATCACTTTTCATTCCTTACTATTTAATAAATTTAATAAAGGCAATAAACTTTACTATAAAAAAAAACGTTAAATTAATTCTGAATCCATATTACTCACATCTAACATCGAGCAATTAAAACTGCCAGTGAGCCCGCGATTCCCGCATACACGCCCAACCGCGCTCCGCTCTACCATATACCCCCGCAAAAACACGCTACAGCCGCGACTTCCTCAAAGTGAATCTTTCAAGGCGAAAAGAGCGCGTCGGCTCCGCGCGCGCAAGAACCAAAGACCCAGTCGACCGATCCCAGCAAAGGGTGCGCGCGACGCGCACGGATGGCACACCTCTCCCGCTTAAAAAAAAAAAGCAGCTAGAGAGAATGGCCAGAATGAGTTTTCGCGCGTTCGCGTATCTTAAAGCGGAGGAGTTCGCGCGTGCCGACATATCCTCGCGCGCAGGCTGTATGCGCCCGCCGGCGCGTAAACATCGCGCGGGCGGGTTCGTTGAGAGGGCGCGTTGAAAAAAAAAGAGAGCGAGAGAAAGGAGGTGTCGCACGCGCGGAGTCTTGCCGGCGCCCCTTCGTAATTAGTAATTAACCCTTAAAGCCGAGCGCGTGTGCCTTCTCTTTCCCCCGTGTGTGAGCTCGTGTTCGGCGATGCAGTTTTTCGCTTGCGTTTCCTTCTCGCTGGATATTCGGCTGTGGTTGTTAAGTGATTAGCGAGCGTAGGTGGATTTTGCGGAGGCTGGGTGAATCTCGGCAATTAAAATATTAAATTAATAGGTGATTATACGCTCGGAGGCAATTAGACGTTAAAGGGTGCCGGCGCTATTCTGATCTCTAAGCTGACTCTGGCAGGATCGGGGGAGAAGCGGTGCAGTAGATCGACGATATCATCGAGGGCTAATATCGAGGCAGGAGAAGTAATTGCTCGAGTCGATGGCTACATCTGTTGAATATAAAGTTACGCTTATGTACGACGGGACGTTAAAATTTAGTCATTTTCGACGTTTCGATGACTTTTATCACCGAGTTAATTAATTCCGTCGGCAATTAGAAACGAAACACTAGAATGACACGGCAACAAGTGATTTTGCGGTCTGCAGCCGGTAGTAAGACATTAATTGTAAGTACACTCCTGCGAAAATCGCGTATCTTTCCGCGCGGCAAATTAATTGCCGGCGAGCTGAATAATTCAGCGCAGTGTAAAGACACTCTCTATCCGGCGGCTGCGCATGCTAACCGGCTAAACGGTTTCTTTGATTATATCCGCTCGCTTTTTTCTCTCTTACTTTCGCCCATACGCGCGCTGTTTTTCATCGAGCGCTCCCTGGCGGCTTCTCTCTCTCCCCGTTTTTTTTCCCGGGCACGCGACAGTTCGCAAATTCGCAAGGATGCTCATATGTGTCCGCGCCATAAAGGATCATTTTCCAAGAGCAATTGGCGCGAGCGCAGCAGCCCCGGCCTAAGCCACTTTTTTCCAGGAGCAAGTTCGTAAGCCGTCGGACAATCGAACGCGATCGCACGGCAGATGTGCAGCCCTCGACAATGAGCCTCGCTCGCCGAGAAATTGCTCCTTTGCTAAGGGTAGTAAGAGAGTGAGAGAGAAAGAGAGAGAATTGAGAGGGGGACGAAAGAAAGAGAGCGAAGAGGGGTAATAGAAAAAGGCCAGACGTGCGCGCACGTTGACCGGGAGAGGAAGGGAGAGAGAGAGAGCGAAAAGAAAAGGATAGCTATGTATGCGCGCGCGTGTGCGTATATGTGTGTGTTGTGCAGAAATAAGGGAGGTCCCCGCGTGTCGCACGCGCCGATCTTACAATGAATACTTTTCGCGTGTGCAGCCCCGTATACGTACGTAGTCCTTCCAGTTCCCCCTTTGCATCTGGTTGCCTTAAAGCTGCGCTCTCTCTCTCTCTCTTTCTCTTATTCTCTGTGTAACCCCCTACCCCGACGTAAAAACCGACGACGTCCCCCGTTCTGCTGCCCTTGGCGCGCATAAACACATACACACGCACACACACACAACTTTGCTTAGTTCCCCAATCTCGCTCTCTTTTTGTATATCTTTTGCGGCTCTACGGACGTTAGCGGGTCAAAGCTGATGCTACCGCTCGGTCTTCTGCTGTCGTTATCCCTTTTACGCTGAGCCGATTTCGACTCGCAGAGAGATGCACGTGCACTCGAATTTTTCCCTCCGGCCTTGCGGGCTCACCCCCCAGCCGCACGAGCTGCAGCTTGTGACTTACGACTGCGACGAGCGTCTTTGTTTTTCAATGGTCGAAAGATAATATTTGCGGATTTATTCATGCGCTAATGTTTCGGTTAATTGAAAATGCTCGCAACTTTTTCTCCAAGTTCTCGTGATCCTTTGCTTCATTTTTTTTTTCAAGTACCGCGTTCGAGAAAACGTTACTTTGGAAAACGCGCAAATTATCTTGTCACTCGAAAATTATTTCAAAGCTGCCGATGATATTCCGTAATTATTTCGTTTGAGAGTGAACTTTAATGAAAAACAGTATACTCAATCGGAAACCTCTTTTTAAATCCATTTTAAATGCATTCCCAAACAAACGCGGCCGGGTAATAAGCAATACTCATAGTTTTCCTAAATTAAACCGAGCATAAATTCACATCGCACGATACCGCGTATACATACACATAACACCAACAGACTATAACTGTGTACGTGCGCTCAAAGCTTTCGCAAGTACATAAGAGAAGGAACAAACTCTTGGGATCCGATCGGAGCAATCGAGCGCGCGCGCGCGAGCGAGAGAGAGAGAGATAGCTTTTCTATCCCGCACTCTCTCGTTTCGGAGAGCAAGAGAGAGAGAGAGAGAGAAAGAGAGAGGGGGACAGCTGCTTTGAGCGGTTTTACTCTTCAATAGTCGCGGCGGACTCTGGCCTCTCTTCGCCCCCTCTGGCCACCCCCGCGGACTCTCCGCTCTCCCATATATACACAGACATTATACCTCGTCCTCGGGGCTGGAGCGCGCTGCACTTCGGCATCGGACGAGCTTTTTTTCGCCGCCGGCGTCGGCGTCGTCTCTTTTTTGCTCCCCGGCCGAGAGAGAGAGCCGATCGATCCGATATGCCCTCGGCCACAGGGCTTTGAGATGCAGCTCTCCACTCTCCAGCGCTGCATGCATGCAACGTGTGAGGACGCATTCTTGTAGACGTGTGAAATTCACCGGCGTCGCTGCGCTGTGCCGGCGTCGCTCTTCGGTTTAGTATAGCTCGCTGTGCACTGCGCTGCTTTTGTTTTTAGAAGCCGAGCGCTCGCTCGGTTCGGTCGATCGGCCGCGCGCGCCTCTGCACTTTCGCGCAAGCTGAATAGAAAGACTACGCCGCGCTTCACGGAGCACTGACAAGGCTTTAATTTTTATGCACCCGGGACGGCGCACGTAATTCTTTGAAGGCGGAAGGACTGACGCGACCGTCGGCGACTCGGCCGCCCGACGCGCGCTCTACTTTATTTATATACCGCCGATTATCAACGCTTTTCCGTCTATACACCCAGAGCCTGGCTTTTATGCATTAAGATTCGCCCGAGCTTCAGCGATTATTACACAAAACGATAAGTTAGCTCCCGTCTACGCTCCGAGAGCGGAGCGCAAGAAAGAAAAGCGATTAGCGCGGGACAAATGCGACCTCTCATCTGTCCCGTGGGGGCCGCGCGACCTTAAATTTCGCACATCTGCCCCGGATCCTTCTCTCCGACTCTCTTCGACAATGCGTCAGGACCATTAAGTCCTCGTGCGTCGCAGGCTGAGCACACAAGCCAAGAGAAAGAGATATAAACGAGGATGCAAAAGTGCGTTTATACGAACGCTCGTGGGACATGTAGGAGCGTAGAAGGGTTGCTCTAGGTTAGGGACTCGGGGAAACGCTGGCTCTTCCTTTTTCTGCGGAGCCCGGGCTACCGCTCGGCCCGAGCTGAATCGATAATTCTTTGTTGTCGACGTTTCGCATCGGGCGCTCTCAGCCCGCTCGTTTAGAGCGTGAATTATGGACGAAATTCGTGCTCACGTGGAGTTTTGGATAAATTTTGGAAATTTTCTTTATTAATTATTGCAGGCAATTTACGTTAATCAATTGTATTTTTATCTACACGTAGAAGCTGTAACTTTGCACGAGGAGAGTTATCCTCCGAGTTTATAAATACGGCAGCGATGAAACTTATAGGCGCACTCGTGAGCGCGTGGAAGTAACTTACATATTTATAGATCCGGGCAAGTAAAAAAGATCGCAGAGGCGAGTGACAAGAGAGAAAAGCAAAGTCGCGAATATATATATACAAGAGGGCTTCGAGAACACAAGCCGAGCTCCGATGAAGAAAACCGCTCGCGCGTTCGTGTAAATACGTGACACGCATCTATGACCGATGAATGAAGAAAAATAGATCAGAGCAACAGCAGCTTCGTTCTTTCTCTCGACTATTTTTTTTCCCTTTTTTCTCTTTAGACGATGCAGACGCAACGACGCTCGGCGTTACACCTCTCGACCGAGAGACGATGTCCAAAGGGTCAAAAGGGTTAACAAGCATTTCTCACTCTTGTGCGACGCGTGCACGCCGCATAGTCAAGGAAAAGCGCGCTCGCGGTATTTTTATGCTGCATTGCCTCTTTCATACGGGTTCTTACAATGCGTTTTCCCCGTTACTTAAGGAGGGCATCGACGTTCAATCGACGAGCGCGCTGGAGGCGCCTTTAATCGAACGGAACAACTAGATTCGCTCTGAAAGACGTACGAACTCTAGCCTCGCCGAGCTTTTAATGCAACGTCCCGAATCTAATCACCTTAAGTATATTACCAGCCCCGAAGATCCCTCGGCTATCTCATGTATCTCCTGCATAATACAAATTGCTCTTTGTTTTCGCGAAATAAAGAACCCCACAAAGAGAGAAAGACAGCCATTTCTTTAAATCTCATCCTCCTTTCACGGCCATTCATTTCGCCCCCCCCCCCTCCCACCCGTTCCATAATGCTCGATCATCTCCCCCGTGCAGCCAGTGCGTGCAACGCTTTTCTTTTTTTCTTTCGGACGGACAGCGCGCGCCGCGCGCAAACAAAGAGCCATTCGTAGGAGCCCGCTGCCGCCGAAGAACCGTTACGCAAGCGCGCGCGAAAAAGGCACGAGACGCAGAGGCTAGGCTCTACGAGGGGGGTGGCCTTTTTGGGGAGCGGCCTATTCGTACTAGGGCACTAGGTTAGAGCTCCATAAGGGTGCGAGGTATATACACGCGTGCGTCTCTGTGTTTACACCCTCCCGGCCGTCGTTCTGCGGAGAAACGGTAAATAGGATTTGGCTGTATATATATATATATATATATATACGCTAGACAACTGTCGTGATGCGCGCACACGGGAGAAAATAGGGATTACCCTTGCGAGAATGATTATAGTTTTTTTTTGTGCGCTCGCGGGCGCTTTTGTAAGTGTGAGCGAAGACGATTATTGCGCTGAGTGTGGAGGAGGTTCTTTCGTCAGCGGACTTTAATTTTTCAATTATAGTCGAGGAGAGAGAAAAAGAGCGACGCGTCGGTTGAATGACATTGACTTTTTTTTATAGTATAAGTAGGGTCGTAAATAACGTCTGAACGAGGAAAATCGATTCGACTGTGTTGTCGTCGCCGCGAGCCGTGTGTGTGAGAGTTTTGTGAGAGAGAAAGAGAGAGAACGGCTAAAAGTTGCGCGCGACCGAACGCTTAACCCGTCGAGTCGAGCGCGTATTAATTATTAATTAACAAGCCGCAATCAATGGAGATATATTGCGCTTTAGACACTGCACACTGAATTCTCGGTAAATTTGTTTATAATGTATTTCAAGAAACTCGACACATTTATAACACTTTACGTAAATGAATTGAGTTTCTTGAAAATCGCATTTAAATCATTCGTTAGAGACTACGAAATATGCAATAACGATAAGGCACCATTATAATAATAGCAACGGTAAGGTACGACGATTACATCATACTAAAATTAGACGCAGCCATTACCATCTTTACGTTATAAATCCAATATTCATACGATTGCTTTATTTCCGAGATCCACGTCACAATCCACCTCAACGTCACGCAGATTACGCTCGCACTCTCACCAACCCAAAACGCGCTCTTCATTAATCTCCTACCTCTTACTAACTCGATTAACCAAACCATCCCGAGAAACGAATCAATGCAAAAGCCTCCGAGATCCTCGAAAAAATCAATCGCACACGACGCTCCAGATAGGCGCTTATTTGCATTTCGGTCGCGTGCGCGCAGGCACCAAGGACGGAAATTAATCTCGCTCTCCCTGCTCTCGTTGCTGGGCCCCCCGCGTCGAGCGGAGAGCGACAATGAATTTTCGACGGCCTACTTGTCGCCCGTATAGCGAGAAAAAATAAAAGCGGCGGCTCTTCGCCGAGGAAGATAGTAGAGCGCGCGAACTTACGTATATAAACTTGGGCCCGCATGCACGCGCACGACGACGTTTCGCCTGCGGCATAATACTTAGGAGACAACTTGCCATATGGGCGATTTATATAAATGTGTGCGACGAGCGCCGATGCAAAGCAGTAACTGTACTTGACTGGAGGAGCTATATCGCCAGCATGTTTCCTTTTTTTTCTCTCTCTGTGTGCTTGTCTCTTGCTGACACTTTTTTTTTCTTTCTTGGAGTTTTATTTTTCGCGTCGTTTGTTGGGTAAGTCGTGGGGAATCGACTCTTTTCAAATGATACTGCCGAGTGCCTATTATTAGTTAATGTGAATGGCGAGGTATGAAATGGAGGCGTATGATTATCTGCTTCTTGCAGTATATAAAGATTCTTTTCAATAATGTAGGAGGAAATGGTTTCGAAAATGTTTCATAGATAAGAGCTGAATATCGGGCCTTCTTTCAATCCATTACGCCGAAAACATTTGTAATCATCAAGAAAAATGTAAAAATTTCGAATGCACTTCAATCATTTGTTCGAGTCCATTACAAGCCTCGGCAATGATTGGCCACTCTCTAAGTGAAAAGTTTCTCGTTAAAAGAAATTCCTTTTTGTCAATAGGAGAAAATGCCGCGCGGAGAAGCAAATCTAGGGAAAAATATGCACTTGTTCTTGAAAGGGTTGAAAGAGAGGCTCGGCATCTTGCTGGCTATCGGGGCGGGGAAAAGCATTGGCTGAAGCAAGACGATCGGACATTGGCCACTCGCCAAATTGAAAGTAGCGAGACGTCGACGACGACGCGGCCTTTCACAAAGTCCGGGAGAGGGTGGATTTCCTCCTCTCGTGGAGAGCGAGCGAGACGAAGAAGGTCATAAGGGAGAGGGGTGGTTTAACGAACGGGAAAAAAACGAGGAGGGCGGCGCAAGGAAGCGTTTTAATCTCGCGGCGGCGGCGGCGGCGATTTCATTTGATCCTGACTACATAGGCGGCGCGTTATTCGGCGTAAAAGACAGATGCAATTAGCTCGATATCGTTTTGCTGACAAAAATATCGGACGCCCTCTCGCGTGTCTCTCGTTTCTACGGTTACCCGGCTCTCGCTTCCTTCTCTTTTTTTTTATTCATCGGCGAATCTTTCTTCTCTGTTCTTTTGAGCTTTCAAATTAGACGTCTCAAAGTTAATGCAATTTTCTTTTTCCGTTTTTTTTTCTTTTTTTCTTTTTCAAGAGAATCGATTAGAAGTGTAATTAAGATTTATTCTTTAAATAAAGCAAAGATGATTTGTTTAAGCATGAATTAGGCGACAGTATGGAAATAATATATTTTTCACTTTAAAAAGCTCTTATCGACGCGAATCCAGGGCTTTTTCGTGAAAGCTAAACAGTTATTTAGCTGATTTCACAAAAATCCATTCCGAGCCGCGCGCGCTCTTCTCGTTCCGCAGCGATAGCAGGGGTGCCGCGAGCGCGCTGCATCCATATATCTTTAAAAATCATTGTTATCCCCGAAAACGCGCGGGGAGAGAGGAGGAGAGAGGAGAGAGAGAGAGAGAGAGACAATCTCGCTCGGGGAATCTAGCAGACGCGAAACAATGGCGGAAGATCGTCGGTGGCGGCAGCGGCCGTCAGGCAAGAGTTGCATTTTTTCCGCTACGGCCGTATATATTTCGGCTGCAGCGGCCCGGCTGCAGTGCAGCTCCACACGAACGAAATTCAAAGTGGAGAGAGAAAGAGAGAGGGAGATAGATAGAGGGCGAGAGAGAAAGAGAGAGAGAGAGTGAGCGAGAATTGGGGTGCGAGCGGACGGATAAACCGAAAGAGAGACAGGAAGGAGAGAGCGAGAGGGCAGCGTACGCGTTTCAAACGAAATCAATTCAGAGCGAGAGAGAGAGAGAGTCTCTGTCCGGTTACTACCCCCTCGCGACAGAGACGGAAAGCCCCGGGTAAATGTTGGCCGAAACGCAGTAATTTCACGCCGCGCTTCCAATTCGACGTTTGAAGCGCGCGAGAGCGCGAGGCCGAGAGAGGAGTGCGCGCGGGGCCCCGATCACTCACACACATACGCGCACACGTATATACATATATATATACCGGCTAGTCGAGCTACGCTTGGAATTTTCATTTTTTATTTTTTTCACTTAAGCGCCTCCCGGAGCGCGCCCGGAGAAAGGGGATGCAAGAGCGACGAGAGCCTCTCTTCAATCGTCATCAAACGTTTTGTGTTTGCACTTATTAGATTTGATCGCGCCGGGGCGGCCGGGCTTTTTTCGCGAATTAAACTTTTTAAATTGAAATTGCCGGACGAGACTTTGTACTCTCGGCGCGATCCTTCCTAAAAGACATATGCTCGATATTTTATTCTGCGATTATAAACTTTCTAAGGTAGATCTTTCCGAGCTGGGAAAAATGACTATGCCGAGGTGAAGAGAGCACCGCGCGAGAGGAAATTTTAAAAATGCCCTTTACCTGTAAACAGCGTTACAACGCTTGCAGCCAATTTTAGCCTCCCCC
>JAPYZA010004315.1:0-15010 GCA_030522685.1 Eupelmus azureus | reverse complement strand
GCGAAAAGCCATTGTCAGCGGCATACTGCGCTACACTGAATGCGAATATTGAAAATTTTCAACTAAAATCGCGAAAACTTTCGAAAAACGGAGGAAAGGGAGGGGAAAAGGAATAAGACTCCTTCTCGTTGTATTAGCGTAACAGGAGTTACGTGGAGGTGGCACGCTTCGAGCAGCAGTCCGCTCGCGCTCGCGGAGAATCTCTCGCAAGGCACGCGCCGAACAATACACCGTTCGCCACCTCTACTCAGCATTTGGTAGCTGAGAGATAGCAAGGAGGATAAGGAAGGGATGGGAGTTACCCGTCGTGTGCGCGCGAAATTCAAATTCTAAAAATAAGAATTAAGCCTCCTAATAAAGTATGCTATGCTGATACGTCACAGCAACGGGCAACTCTCATTGTTAGGAAAGGTTAATAAATTAAGGAATCCAGGAGAGCGGGGGGAAGTAAAAAATCAATGTCTCAGCTGTAACTTGTATTTAATTAAATCCAAGGAGGATTTATATATGTTTTTAGATATTGGGTATCCTCCATAGTGTATTATCGTGATAATAAATATTAAGAGTTTCGGAGTTTTAAATTTTTTTCTTTGTCTAAAATATTAACTTTGTCAAAATTAATAAGATATTTAGTACTCGAAACGTGTTCTGCGAGGGCGAAGGAGGGTTTGTTGTTTTTAACGTCCCGTTTGTGCTCATTAATGCGGATTTTCAAATTTCTTTTGCTCATTCCTATATATGTGCTCGAGCAATCTTCACAATCAATTTTGTAAACAATGTTATTAGTCTCCCCCTTCTCTACGCCATCTTTACTCAGTTTGATAAATCTGCTAAGGTTATTAATTGTATTGTTAAACTCCGAAACTCTTAATATTTATTATCACGATAATACACTAAATTCTATGGAGGATACCCAATATCTAAAAAACATATATAAATCCTCCTTAGATTCAATTAAATACAAGTTACAGCTGAGACATTGATTTTTTACTTCTCCCCGCTCCCATGGATTCCTTAATTTATTAACCTTTCCTAACAATGAGAGTTGCCCGTTGCTGGGACGTATCAGCATAGCATACTTTATTAGGAGGCTTAATTCTTATTTTTAGAATTTGAATTTCGCGCGCACACGACGGGTAACTCCCATCCCTTCCTAATCCTCCTCGCTGTCTCTCAACTACCATCTGCTGAGTAGAGGTGGCGCACGGTGTATTGTTCGGCGCGTGCCTTGCGAGAGACCGTCCGCGAGCGCGAGCGGACTGCTGCTCGAAGCGTGCCACCTCCACGTAACTCCTGTTACGCTAATACAGCAAGAAGGAGTCCTATTCCCCTTTCCTCCGTTTTTCGAAAGTTTTCGCGATTTTAGTTGAAAATTTTCAATATTCGCATTCAGTGTAGCGCAGTATGCCGCTGACAATGGCTTTTCGCCACGGCAGAAACGCTGCTACTGTGTGTGCTGTCGCGTCAAGAAGTGTGAGTTTAATTGTTTTGTATTGAATAGTTGAGTTCTTAAGCATTGTTAAAAAAAAAATATATTTCTAATTATTTAAATAAATTCTTTGTTATTTTAGTAGAAAGTTTTTACTCCTTAACTTACTTTTTGCTTACAGTATTTTCCCGTAATGCGGAAAAATCTTTATGAATCAGACATGTGATATTTTATTTTGTTTAACAAGGTTTGTTTTTATTTTTATTAATTTCGAAAAACTGTTTATTTATTTATTCTGCTTCGTTGTACTAAATTGTATATTTGTTTCTGTTCAGTCTTGAAAAGGGCGGTAGCATATCCGCCGAAACGTAGACAAAAATAAACGAAATGTAATGTTACAACGCCTTGGTTCGTCAAAGATCAATTTTTTATTCCACCTCAACAACAAAATTTATACTACGAACGAAAAAACTACATCTAACAATAATTATACTGAATTATACTGAATCATTTAATCTACTTAATTATTGGAAATTGAAGTTTTGCTTGTATACGTTTTCATATTAGTTTTGTTAGCATGAATTTGGATTCAACAACAAAGTTAATTGTATTAGAAGGTGACTACAGTGGTGTAAGTAGTACGTTTGTATTTAATAAGATATTACAATTCTATACAAATTTTTCGATTCAATCGCCTTTATTACTTCCAAAACCATCAAATAACAATCCAATTCCTTTAGACAAAGAATATCTACAAATTTTATTTTGTGGAAATCATAAAAATGAACATTGGATATGTATTTATTATAGTTATTATATTATCCACGTATACGATAGCAGTAATCAACACTCATTAAACGATGATCAAAAGATTTATTTTAACAGATTATTTCCTAATAAAGATAATTTGTATATTGAAAAAGTCCAGAATCAAACTAATAGCTATGATTGTGGAGTATTTACTATCTCATTTGTTTTTGCTATAATACATAATATTTGCCCTTGTAATTTGAAATTTTGTGTGAGTGAAATGAGAAAACACTTATCAAATATGTATGAAGATTTTTCATTACAGATGTTTCCATTATTAAATTCTAATATTGAACACGAATTTTTTGTTAGGAATGAATTTCAAACAGTAAGAGAACTCATTCATTATGAACCTTTACGAGTAAATGAATTTAACTTTGATGACATTAATTTTGATACATTGGAATTAATGAAACATATGGAAAGGCAAAATGAACAACTACCAATGAATTTACGTAATTTACAAATCGATAGAAAAAAAATTGTTGATATTACAACTGATAATGGTTATGCACCTAACTTAAAAATATTAAATAAAACAATTAAAATTGACTCAAATAAGAGAAAAAGAAAAATAATTAATGATAATGAGCCAGTTAATATAAAAAAAGTTAAATGTGAAAATGACGTTACAATAAACAGTAATATTGACAAAATACCACGAAGAAATGAAAAGAGAAGGCAAAGATATGCGAATAGAAATAAAGAACAAAAATTAATAGATTATCAAAAGAAGAAAGTATATTATAAGAAAAAAACAAAAAAAGCTATCAAAATATTGATAATGTAACTGACAAAAGTTTAACTGAAAAAAGAGAACTAAATAACAAAAAAAGATGAGAAGATTACGCAAATAGAAACTTGGAAAAGAAATTGAAAGATACTGAAACATGTAAAAGAAATTATGAAAGACGTCGAAAAATAAATTTAGTACTTGCTGTCATAAAAACAAAGTTATTTTACCGGAGGACCTTGTATACCCTAAACAAATTGAAAGTTTAGTGACGGGAAATTCGCAAATTAGTAAAAATTTCAGAAAATCTATAAGAAATTATAATAATGCTTTAGTCTTTGCGAGTCTTGGTGCTAAATATAGCGTATTATATAATAAAGGCCCTCAGGTTATTCGAATTTGCGGTCAAATTTATCATAACAGCTATACCCTACATCCAAACGAAAATGAAAGAAGAAAATATGGACAACTTTATATAATAGATAAAGAAATAGCTACTGAAAATCGTAAAGAAAATGATCCTGAATGTAAAGAAATTGTATTACACCAATTGGATACCTTATTAAGAAAAATGAATCTATATGTAACAGCATACAAAATGATGTATGAATTAGAAAAAGAGGAACTTGAACAATCAATCAAAAATAAAACTGAACCTAAGGAAATAAAAATGAGCATTATAAGGGAAGCCAATTTTGATAAAAGACGATATAATAGTGCTTCGTGCAATGAAGTAGCTGTAGTTTTTGTTGATAATAATGGAGAACCTCCAATTAAAAGAGATTTTTGTTTTTTTTGTAAATCTGATAAACCTATAAGTATTCCATCTATTAGTAAGCATGTTGATCCTATGACTTATCCTCTGATTTATCCAAGAGGAGGTTTTGGTTGGATGTCTCATATGAAAAGCGTAGACAAAAAAAAACAATATTACAGCTTTACAATTTTATTCATCTAAACTCAGTGTAAGAGAAAATTTTAGTCGATTTTTAAATTTAGGTAAATTAACTCAGCTATATATAGATGCCTGGATAAAAGTGGAAAGTTCGAGGTTATATTTTATAAAGAAGCAGCAGCACATTTTGCGAACAGAATTATATTGTGGATTAATGGATTATATAAAAAATAAAAAATTTCAGAATGAAAATAGGTAAAATGTTTATATTACCATCAAGTTTTACTGGGAGTCCCAGAGCCTTGCAACAGAAGTTCGTTGACGCAATGATCATAGTAAAAAAATTTGGAAAGCCAGATTTATTCATTACCATGACATGTGATCCTCGAAGGAGAGAAATAATTGATAATCTTAGGGAAGGTGAAGAAAAAGTTAAAGAGCTCAAAAGAGAATTAATGACAAAAGGAATTTTTGGAAAATGTATCGCCTACACATACGTTATCGAATTTCAGAAAAGAGGCTTACCTCATCTGCATATGCTGCTTTTTTCGATAAAAATGATAAAATTCATAATGTAGATCAAGTGGATCAATTTATCAGCTGTGAAATACCTTACGAAATAAAAAATTCACGCTTATTTAATATTGTGAAACATTTTATGGTTCATGGTCCATGTGGAGAGCAAAATATTAATTCACCCTGTATGAATGAGGTAACAGGTAAATGTAATAAAAATTTTCCGAAAATGTTTAATAACGATACAAATTTTAATACCACTGGTTATCCAATATATAGAAGAAGGAATAATGGTAGAATTGTATTATTCACCCAAAAAAAGAAAGCTAATAACAGATTTATAGTACCTTATAATCCATATCTACTTCTAAAATTTAATTGTCATATTAATGTTGAAGTTTGTTCATCTGTACTCGTAATAAAATATTTATTTAAATATTGCTATAAAGGGCATGATTGTGCCTTAATCAAAATAAAATGAGTGAATGGTAATGACAATGATCTAGTTACTAAAAATACAACTAATGATAATTCAGAAATTAATGTGAAGTACCATGAAATACAACAATATATAAACACAAGATACCTACGTCCTCCAGGAGCGATGTATCGTTTATTTGAATTTTTAATAAGCGATATATCTCATGTAATTTATAGATTAGCAGTTCATAATGAACATGAGCAGAATGTATATTTTAAAGAAGGTTCTGAGAAGGAAATTATGAATAAAAATGTTCATACTACACTAACTGCATGGTTTAAACTGAATAAAGAAGATTCTGCAGCAGGAGATTTATTATACACTGAAATTTCATTACATTACGTTTTTGATCCATCTAAAAAGATTTGGAATCGAAGAAAAAAATTTTTAAGCCTATTTTAAGTAGGACGTATATGGTGAATCCACAACAACGTGAAAGATTCTACTTAAGATTACTATTATTGCATGTTAAAGGCGCTACATCATTTGAAGATTTAAGCACGGTTCATAACGAAATATTACCAACATTTTTTGAAGCTGCTAAAAAACGACTTTTAATATTAACAGATAATGAATGGGACAAATGTTTATAAGAGGCATCTGAGAATAAGTTTCCAAAAGCGATGTGTGAATTATTTGCATATTTATGTGTTCATCATAATCCCGCCAATGCACGGGATTTGTATGAAAAGTGTAAAAGTCACTTTTATCATCCGACAACAGAACCATCAACAGGAAAATGTCATGCTTTGAAAAAAATTAATAATATTTTATTAGTGAATGGATTGACTCTGAATTCGTTTGATTTGCCAAGTATAGACAACTTTTTTTTATTAAATAATGACGATGATTCAGTTTTTCATGAAAATATCAATTTAAATGATGAAGCAATAAAAAATACAGATGAATGCATATACTCAAAAATAAATGGACTAACAAATGCTCAAGAAAAAAAAATTTGACAACGTTCTTGATTCTATTCATAATAAAGTACAAAGTAGGTGTTTTTTCATTGATAGTCCTGGAGGTAGTGGTAAAAGTTTTTTACATAACACGTTAATAGAATACTTTATTGAGCATCGAATTTCTGTATTGCCAGTAGCATGGGCAGGAATAGCTGCAAATTTATTAATTAATGGTAAAACCGCACATGTGACATTCAGGTTACCGTTAACAATTACAGAACACACAACAAGTAATATAAATCTAAATTCAAAAGATGGAGAAAAAATTAAATTATGTCAAGTAATTATATGGGACGATATAACAATGGCCTCGCGATATGCATTTGAAGCAGTAAATAGGTTGTTTAAAGATATTTGTAAAAGCAATTATGAATTTGGAGGCAAAGTTATAGTTTTTTTAGGAGATTTCAGACAAACTTTACCGATAGTCATGCACGGAAATAGAACAATAATAATAAACAACTCTGTTAAAAAAGTGAATTATGGCGTAAATATGAATGTTTTACATTAAGTGAAAATAAGCGTATTTTGGATGATGATGTTGATTTCAAAAATTGGTTATTAAAAATAGTTAATGGAAGATTTTCGGAACAATTTGAAATACAGAATCAAGTTATAAAGTTACCTATTGAAATACTATGTAAAAATGATATTATAATAGAAATTTATGGAACTACTATAAACTCAAACGATGACGAAATTCATGAAAAAGTTATTTTAGCTCCCAAAAATATTGATGTTTTCAAATTAAATAATGATATTCTCGAAAGAATGAATGGTGTTTCCAAAGAATATTTGAGTATAGGTTCGTCTGATGCTGAAGATAGTGAAGATTCAAATGTAAATTTACCAATTGAATTTTTAAACTCTTTAACTCCAAATGGACTTCCTCCTCACAGATTAAAATTGAAAATTGGTGCCATAGTTATTCTTCTCCGAAATATTAATTTAAATAGAGGTCTATGTAACGGAACACGATTAAAAGTAACAAAAATGCAAGATTTTTGATATGTGCAGAAATAATTACTGGTATTTGCAGAGGACAAATTGTTATTTTTACCTCGAATAACTCTGTTACCATCTACTGAAGAAATAGCATTTAAAATGTCAAAAAAAGTAATTCCCTTTAAGACTTGATTTTGCATTAACAATCAATAAATCACAAGTACAATCGTTTAAAAAAGTTGGAGTTTATTTACCTTTACCTGTTTTTAGTCATGGTCAGTTATACGTTTCATTCTCACGCGCATCTTAAAAAAAAATTTAAAAGTATTGTTAAGTGAAAGTTCAACTGTAAGAAAAAAAGAAGATTAAAAAAAACAAACAGCGTACGAGACATTTATACAATAAATATAGTATTGATTGAAGTTTATAATGATTTAGTTTAAGAGATTAGATTTATAATTTATTGTTATAATAAATATGGTTTGTTACTGAGAATCTGTATAAAATAAAATTATTATATAATAAAATTAATCTAAATGTTACTAAAACTTTGATTATTTCCAATGAACTAAAAAAAAACTAAACATATAACTATGGCACACACTGTTATGGTAGACATTGGTTGGTTATGGTACACACTGGTATGGCACACACATTAATTAACTTTTCTAAAAAATAAAAAAATAAAAAATAAAACTATAAATTATAGAATTAAACTATAGATTAAAAAACTATTAAAGTTAAAAAATTAATTTCTAATTAATACCGATCACTTAAATTCATTTCTAGACTCTTTTGGTGCTTTTTTTGATTATTTCTGGTCAACTTCCGGTCGACTTCCGGTCAACTTCCGGTTTACTTCCGGTCAACTTCCGGTTCACTTCCGGAAGGATGCTGGACATGGACCACAAACAAATAACTATGGTGCACTGATGAAAGATGTGAAATGATCAGGGAGACGACGAAACGAGGA
Source organism: Eupelmus azureus (assembly GCA_030522685.1). Taxonomy (NCBI): domain Eukaryota; kingdom Metazoa; phylum Arthropoda; class Insecta; order Hymenoptera; family Eupelmidae; genus Eupelmus; species Eupelmus azureus. The sequence continues at coordinate 7,263 of JAPYZA010004315.1, read as the reverse complement.
CGGAAGCAACTTAATATAATAGAAGATAGAAGATTAATAAACTTAAATTAGTTCTTGGGAGCCTTGTTCTTTGCCTTGGATATTTATATGCATATTCTTTCTTTATTTCAGCTGGAGCAGGTCAACGGATTCTCAATTTAAAATTTTGAATTGACTAAATTGAACTTTGTTTTAAATGGCTGACTTAAATTATTCTATCAGGATCTTTCCATGCTATCCGAATTAATTGTTTCACTCTTAACTTTTGAATTTTTATAGTATTGCTTTTTTTTTAAATTGATTTATTTTCTTAATAAATAAAGTTATTTGAGTCCAGCCTGCTCCAGCGTCGGCAAAGAATGATTCGCCGTGGGTTGCGCCAGGATCCGGCATCTTTGCTCAATAGTGTGCCGCCTTTTTTGAGACCAGTCTCGTGAACGGGTTCAGAAAAAAAATAACTAAGCGGTACGTAGGAGCTAATTAATTTATTAAATTAATTACGGCATCGCAAACTCGCGCCCATTGTTGAGCGAGAAGCACTCTTTTGCAGTTGTTAGGTAAAAATTCGCAAGTAGAGTCGCGGTTCGTTCCGCCAGAGTGAGAAATTAGTTCGAGTAAATCTGTCTAGTGTAAACGGCTCAGAAGCTCAAACATGTGAGTTGGAGCACACCAGGTAATAATTATTTGTAAAACATCTTTCCATTGTAAGGTGGTAGTTTTATGACTGTCACTAACTAGGAGGTTGTCAAGGTTCCGGATCAAGCCTCAGCCGGCCCGGGGGTGGGGACCAGTTCCAGTTTCGGGCAGACACCAAAGGAGGGTCTGCACTCCCTTGGCGTGTGGGATTCCTACCCACTAAGACCACAGACCCATTCTCCCAGAGGGGCTGGCCGGAACTGCTTTCGCATTACTTCGGCCAGCCTTGTCAGAGTTTCAGAAGCCATTTCTCCTGTCTTCTTTCGTCATTTTGTTTAAAAGTTCTCTTCGGCGGCCATATACAAGGCCATAGCGTAGGTCAAGGGCTGTCTTCAAAAGATCTCCATCTTCTTTCTTTGGTGTCACCAACACCTCTCGTTTAACCTCGCAGGCCCGTACAAACACTGGTGTAGGGCCGGCGAGGCAAACAGCTTCCTGGCGGCCCATATACAAAGCCCTTGCGTATTGCCGCCACGGACTCGATGATTTTCATCTTCTTTCTTCGGTGTCACAAAACATCTCGTTTTACCCCGCAGGCCCGTAAAAAGTCCTGGTGTAGGGCCGGTGGGGCAAACACCTCCTTGGAAACCCATATACAAAGCCCTGGCGTCGGGCTGCCAAGGACTTTCTTCAAATGATCTCAACATTTTTTCTTCGGTGTCGCCGACACCTCTCATTGAACTTCGCAGGTCCGTACAAAGTCCTTGTGTAGGACCGGCGAGGCAAACACCACCTTGACGACCCATATACAAAGCCCTGGCGTAGGGCCGTCAAAAGCTATCTTCAAATGATCTCGATCTTCTTTCTTCATCATCACTGGTGATCCACAAAGCCTTCTATCTTCTTTCTTCGAAGAATGTTTTTAATATATTCTGCGGTCATATTCCAGGCTTCCTTGCTTTTCTGCATGGTCTGAATCACATTCGCCGGCGTTAGTTGACCAACTGATTGTTCGAGTATCTGTCTTTCACGGCTCTATTGGTCACAAACGAAAAACGTGTGACGAGCGTCATCCTTTTCGTAGTTGCAGTGTAGGCAATCAGCAGTGGTAACTTTACTCATCTTCTTCAGACATACGCGAAAGTACCGGTGCCCTGTGAGAAACTGGGTCACGTAATAGTTCGTTTCTCCATATTTTCGGCTCATCTACTCATTAACGTTTTGGATAAGTACTGCAGTTCACCTACCATTATTCTCAGCACTCCACCCCTCTTGTTATTCATCCAGAATCAGGTTTTGTGCGTCTTCCTTCGCGGCTTTTCACCCTGCGACGTCACTCCGCGTATACACGATTCCTATTCCTCTCTTTAGCAAGCAAGTCTGTTGGAATCACGCCAGCGACTACAAGCACTGCCGCTTCCGAGACTGTGCGGTACGAACTCGCTATCCTGAGCGCCCCCTGTCTTTGCACTAATGCCATGCGCTTGCGGTGTCAGTCTATCTGAAGAGTGTCAGCCCAGATCTCTGCTCCATACAAAAGTATGGAGTGAGTCATCGACATCAATAATCTTCGCCTGCTACCGGTATTTGCCATCAGTCGTCCAAGTTTCGCTGTTGTCGTTGCCGCTTTATCGGCTGCTCTTCTTATGTGCTCTCGAAACTTCATGTTTGTATCGAGGGTAAAACCTAGGTACCTGATGTTTGGTTTCGTCACTATTGCCTCCGATCCTACTTTCATAGGCCTGATGGTCTCAAAGTTCTTTTCCCGTTTTCTTGTAAGGAAGATCAGCTCCGTTTTGTTTGTAGACAGTTCCAGTACGTGGTCGTTCATCGAACGGGATACACGTCTCATCACTATGTTTAGCTTGTCTTCTGCGCGGCTGCTGTCCCTCGCAATGATTACTACTGCGATATCGTCAGCATAACCCACAAGAAAAGTATCCTCAGGCATTTCCAGCCGAAGAATTTCGTCGTACGACAGGTTCCGCAAGTCTGGACCAAGTATCGATCCTTGGGCATCCCCAGCAGTAACTTCTCTCCATCGAGAGCCGTCCTCCGTGTCGTATGTGAGCCATCTGTTCTTCAAATAGTCTCCGATCACTCTCTAGAAGTACCCAGGTACCCTGTACGTATCATGCAACTCAATGAGCATGTGCTTCCAGCTGGCCGAGTTAAAAGCATTTTTAACATCCAGCGTGACTAGAAGCACCACTCGTCTCCAGAAATGATTCCTCTGCTGCTTCCGCTCAAACACACTCTGCAGCTTGAAGATGAAGTCTTATAAGTTTCTCAAACAATTTCCCTGCTGTGCCCAGCATGCACAGCGGTCTATTTCCGGACGCAGAGTTTGGATCCCCTTTGCCTTTGGGAATTAAGACCAATCTCTGCACCTTCCAAGCGTCGAAGAAGATTGCCGTATTCAAACAGGCATTATACATCCTTAGAAAAAGTTCAAAGCACGTCAGCGCTGTCAACTTCAGGATCTCCGATGGTATTCCATCGGGACCTGAAGCTTTGTTAGTCTACAAAGACTTAACCGCTATCTCTAGTTCTTCGCCAGTGACAGGTGGAATCGCTTCAGCTGCGTTTCATGCTTCGTGCTCGATTGGTCTCTTCTGATGCCTTGGAAATAAGGTGTCTACCATATCTTCCATGGTCTTTGCATCTCGTGAATCTAATGCTGCGCAGCATCCCAGTTTATCCATCACAATTTTTTATCCGAGTCCCCGTGTGTCCTCGTTTACCTCCGAGCGCAGCTTATTCCAATGGAAAGACTGGCTCTCTTTAATTACTAGCTGCAATCTTTTTTTTTTGCCCTTTTGTAATCAGCTGCTCTCGATGCTGTCTCATCTGGTCTTTTTTTCCTTGATCTTTGAGTGAGTCATCTTGCTCTGTGGCAGGCCTTCCTCAAGTTCGCGATATCATCGTTCCGCCAATACACCGGCCGCTTATGGTTGCGCGTGGGTTACTTTCTTGGCATTGATGCGTTACATGCACAGGTCAGGACTGTCATAGTTTCTTTCGTGAGATCCTGGGCACCGCTTGGTGTAACTGCGAGGTAGTCTTCACTTATCTCAAGACAGCCTTGCAAAAGAGTTGTTCTGAACTTCTCCCTGTCTAACTTTCGGAGGTTCCATCCACCCACCCTGCATTCTCGATCTGCTTGCCTCGATTGTCTGGCATCTACACTTCAGGCTATATGCATGTGATCGCTGGCATTAAAGTCATCAATCACACACCATTCCTGAGCTCGATCATAAATAGTTTCAGTCACAAGAGTTATATCGGGTACCGTTTCCGCCTGTCCAAATCGCCTATATGTTGTCGTCCCGTCGTTGAGCACAATCAGGTTTAGCCTTGCAGCCATCTCCAAAACACGCTTACGCTTACCGCGCGAGTCGGTTTCCGTCGAACCCCATGTCAGGGTCTTCTAACCAATTGAGTCTAATGTTCTGGCTTTCTTCATACTTTGACATCTAAAAACACATCTCAAAGTTTGAGGCAAATCCGTGATCCGGAATCCTGACACTCTCCTAGTAAGTTTTATGTTATATTTGATATCTGTCTAGTCCGTCAAGTCGCCGCCAACCGGGCAGTGTTATTGTAGTAACTTAATAGTAAGAAAAAGAGGATCGCCTCATACACGTAATTCTTCATTTGTTTCGTTGTGCCTTTTTCTGTTGGATAATATCTAAGAACACAGAATTTTCTAGTTACAGGTCGAGATAGTATTCTCTTTCAGCTCAAAACATTGAATATTATAGGTCAAGGCAGTTTTTCCCTTTTACAGCTGAAAAGATTAAGAATATCTTCAGGCCGGGACTGTTTCTTTTTAGCAATCTAGTATAAAAGAATATCGGTGAGAGTACAAGAGCATGGGTGTACGTTTGAGATAGGGTTGAGAGAAAACAGTTCTGTATAACATCAGGACTTTGTTACTAGATCGAGTCCAAAAAGGGTTTTTCGATGTGAATTAGGAGCTTATGAAATTTTATTTATATTCAAATTTATTGATACACTATTAGCGTGTGTTGGGTAAAGTGGTGTTTCTCCTCTTATTATATTTTTTGTGTAGGAATGTGATTGAACCATGAAAGGATTAACAGCAGATAGGAATTTGAAACGGTGTCTAAGGAATTCAAGTAAGTTACCAGACGAGGAGTTAAACTCTCAGCATAAAGAATAAGGCTACAGTACTGAGGGTTCAAGTACAGTCAACGCGGAGAGATTATTTCGCAAGCGATTAAGAGTTATGAGTCATGTATAGAGTGTACCGTGGTATCCAGATCTTGACAAATCCTACGCTTCGTTCAATCTACCGAGAGCTCTCAACCGACGACCTTTTGACGCGATGCTTAGGTGTACACACGCAAAATGCAAACGAATTCTGCATTCTGGCCAAAAAATCGTTGGAATTGTTACTTACTTGGCTACAGGAATATTTAACAAAGGGTTTTCTACGATATTAAGTACCATGCAGCTGCTCGATTTAAAAACCGGCCAGCAATGTAAGATATTTGCCGATAACATCGACACAGAACGCGTCAAGAGGGAAAACCGACGTTCGTCTTTCTCCAGCAAGGAATCTCGCACGGCCCGCAGACTAGAACAATGCATCAAAATGAGTATTTTGAGGAAGAGGAAGGTGTACTTTATGGCGCAGAAATAGCTGAATAGCATATTATTATTGTGAGTAATCAAAAATTACTAATTTTTCTGATTGTAAACTTTAAAGCGCGTTTTCTAGAGTTTTAGTTTTTTCGATTTTCCTAAGCTGGCGGGCGTGATTGCAAAACAAACTAGACGACCAATCAAAGCTTATTAGATTCAGTTTCTTGTTCTCTTTTATTTGAACCTAAAAGATTCTAGAAAATAAATTTCTAAACATTTTTTTTAACAAATTGAAGTGATTTTTTTTAACACAACTTTTTTTTCCAAACCTGAAAAAATTTTATAATTTTTTTGGTTTTTTCTTGGTTTACTTAGAAAAAAAATATATGAAAATTAAAATTTTATTTAAAATTTTTGTTTCAGGTGAAAATTACGAGCTGCATCTTTCCTGATTTTAAAGCTGATCTTAAAAAAAATTTTAAAATAATGTAAAAAGTTGGCTAGAGTTGCTTATTTTTTTCTGTCCTAATAAATTCCCCAAAAAACCCTTTTTTTAGGCGTCCTGAAGCAGGCTCACCCACTTCAAAAACGATTATTGGGGTAAACTTTAAGTGTAAATATCACCCCCGGAAAGTGAATATCCGCTGATAAAAATTACATTTATATTATTATTTTTCAAAAGTAATATAACAGATTAAAAAATTATCAAAAGCTGCTTCTGAAATTTGGGGTACCTTCCTTGTCAGCAGAAGATGTTAACGGAGCCGGATACTCAATTTCGACCGACCGAGTAAAGTCGGTAATTGACTGGTAGAAAAATACTTATAACTTAATAAATATAATAAATTGCGCAAAACCAAGACATAGTTGCCCTTCCTTTTATAACTATCTACTACTATGCAAAATCTCAAATCATAATAACAATGCATTAAAAAATGGCATTTGATTAAAAATCAGTAGCGGCAGTTTTGCATGTGCTGAAAATTTTAATCAAATGCCATTTCTATATACGTTTATAAAATGATTTGAAACTTTACAGAGAGGTAGAGAATTATGAAAAGAAGGGCAACTAGTCCTGGTTTTGCATAATTTAACAAAAAAAAAAACAGTTTTTTTATCACTTATGCAAAAATATTGCCCGTTAGATGGTGGTAGGGTCGGATCTCTGCAGTCGTGCTAATCTGATCAGCTGTTTGTTTTCAGCATCGCGCGTGCGCATTCGGCCGTGATGGCTTGCCAGCTGCTCCGAGCGGGGTTAGCCCCTCGGCTCCGAGCCGACTTTTTTACTATTTTAGTTTTTCGCTAGCTGGCTTGGATACGATAATAAGCATAACACTTCCAAAATCTCCTATTCTTAAACCAGCAATCATGTGAACTGGAAAACAAATATTCAGTGTTATTAAAAATTCAGAACTTTTAGCAGGTTCTAGAGATAAGGCTACTCTAGGCTCTGGAGCCAAGCAAAACATATTTTACATAGATATTGCTTCGTGATTGGGGAGAAGATGTGGCTGCACTGGTGATATGGTGTTTAGCAAGAATAGATAGCTATTTTCTTATGAATTGTGGCTTTTCAATAGGTATTGGTAATGTTACTCCTGGACATGGCTTGTTAAAAGCAAAACAAGAACTTCTTAATAATGGTTATGGAAAATGTACTGAATACATTCCAAAAATGGAAGCAGGTAAATTACCTTGTCAACATGGATGTTCTGAAGAAGAAACTTTAGAAGCCATGATTTTAAGAGAACTCTCAGTCATCCGTGATCATGCTGTTAAAGTTTGTTTAAAAGAGCTTCATCCCAGTAACAGCCCTTTAGTTATGACACTTTCTGGATCAAAAGGAAGTTTTATCAATATATCTCAAATGATTGCTTGCATAGGTCAACAAGCTATCAGTGGTCATCGTGTCGCATCCTATAGCCATAGAGAGAAAAATTGACAGGCTGCTGAGCAGCATTTAGCAGCATTGGAGGTGACGGGAGAGTTTGGAATTCACCTAACAGATTAGACAGCTGGCTTCAGTTCTGTTAAAAC
>JAPYZA010004314.1:0-24505 GCA_030522685.1 Eupelmus azureus | reverse complement strand
CAGCTGCTCCCAGCACCAGCAACCCATCAATAATCCATCAGCCTAAGAGGAAAAGAAGCGCCATATATAGCAAGGGACACGAGGGGGGCAAATTGTTAGCTGGAAACACGAACGAACCTACCCTCCCCGTAATTCATTCCCCTTGGGTTATATTCGCGCTCGGCGTATACAGGTGCAGTATACAGGAGGGGGGCTAGCCCCCTTAGCTCCCGTTATCGGGCCAGCTACCTGCGCGCTGCTCCTTAAACTCGGGCCTTTACGAGGCAGCGTGAGTCAGAGCGGGCCGAGTTCGTTGCGCGCAGTTAGAATAGGTGTGCGCGCGGGTGAGGTTATGTGCGACTGCATCCACGGAATACAGAAGCACTACTGCGGCCGGCTTTTTTCCCTCCCTACTTTGCGCCTGCACGCACGCGGGTTTTATTATATGTAGGTGTACGTGGGTGGAGAGTTGGTTTTATATACGCGCGTTGAGCATCGGTGCTAGGCTGATTTGATTCTTGGTAGCGATGTTGTAGGCAGTTGTCGATATGTTGGGATTGTGCTGGAAAAAAAAAGATAGTCTCGGACGTTTAGTGGAGGGGTATTATACATTGAAATGGAGTTGGTAAAGTGGACACGTCGGGGTAGAGTTGAAAAAGAGTGCACGTCACATTTTATTTCAAAACTTGTGCACATTGAAGTAAAATTGAAAAAGAGACATTTTAAAATATTTCTTCTTTCAATTTTAAAGTTGACTTCACTGTTCGACACACAGTTTGAAATTGTGTTTTATGTAAATTGATGCAGAATATAGTAATTGAGTGTACTATAAAAATAAATTTTGTGTGTAATTAAACTTTAGTTTTTGCTTTTAATTTAAATTTATTTTATGTAAAATGTGTATAATCGAGTTTAATTACAATTAAAAAATACAAAAAATTTGTATAATAACATTTTAAATTACACAATGTTTGTGTATTTGAAATTATGGCGAAATGGGCGTCGTTTAGAATATGATCAAAAGTAAAGCCAACTTTAAAATTCAAAAAAATTAATGAATTCTGGCTTCTACTTTTTCCACTTTATTCCGATGTATACGGGTTTTGAAGTAAATTCGATGTGTACCGTATTTTAACTTCATTCCGACATGTCCAGTTTGAAAACTCCATTTCAATATGTATGAGTCCTTTTCTAAAGGGATAGCTTTACTTTTGTGCGAAAATTCAAATGTTTATTCATTTACATCTTCTCTATAAAAATTATCATACATCCGATCCATTCAGTAAAAACCCGTCAAAGCACAAACGCCCAACACAATTCAAAAAACTAAGTAACTCCTCATCTCACGCCCGCCAACTTCATAAAAACATCTAACAATCCAAACAAAACCCAAGCTCGCAAATCACAAACACGATAATACCCCGGCAAGGTCAGCTAGCACACGCTCCTTCTAAGACGGGACACCTGCGTGAGCAAAACGCTCAAGTCCCCCCGATCCTCCCCCACCTCTCGCGCCTACAAATTGAATATAATAGACCAGAATACCCGAAATTCGCATCGATACGTCCACATCCACAGGCACGCGAAAGGAGGGGCAACACCATAACCGTATACGGCGAAAACGCTAAGTGATTCGCGGCACGCCAGACGCGGGCGCGTCGACACACACACATTCCACACTGCCGGCCTCTTTTTTTTTTAGACCCGTCATTAATTTCATTGTATCGTCGTATTTCATGGGCCCTCGATAGGTGAGACGCGCGAGCTGATCGATATAGACGAATCACCTCCGCAGGGGGGCTATATCAAACGCTGCGCTTCGCCCGACGACAAGATATTTATATGCCCGGATTTATGGTTATAAAGGAATGTGCGGGGGTGGGATAGGATATGGAGCTGGGTTATTTTCTTTAGTGTCGGTATTCGGGCTTATTTTTCGATTATTCGAGCGTTCGTCAAAGCAAGTACGGATTTGGCTTCGTTAATTAATTATCGAACCGGGCAGCGGGTTCTGATTATTTTGTCATTTCTAGAAAGAGCGTGTGTGTATGTATATATATATATATATACACAGTTCGATACGAGCTTTCCGTGTTCGCGACATCCCAACCACTCATTTAAATACCCATTACAATATTTTAACAATCGAAAAGTCATTTTTTCCCTCCCGCGAGCACACAAGACCAGCTAATCTAATAATACACCCCAGCAAGACAACATTCGTGGTTCGGGCGCATTAAGCAGAAAAATCGAGTGTCGCTCCTGCGGTCTACACGACGGAGGGACCAGCTATACACAAAATAAAAGTTCAATAAGGGAGTGAGGAAGAGAAAGAGGAGGAAACGTTCCGGCGAGCCGGGCGGCCGCTCGATATCGGCCCGTCAGCCAGAATATACAGTTATACCGAGCAGTGAAGCTTGGCTTCGCGTCTGGCGACCTCTCGGCTTCACTTCGCGAAGTAAAGCGAAGAGACGAGCCATGCGCGCAGCAGCTCAATCCTCTGCCGGCGCACATACATATACCTAACGCAGCGCATCATGATGCGACGAGTCTTTCTATTTCTAGTGCCGCGGCTCGTTAAAACGCGCGAAAGCGGCCTTTTGCAGAAAATGGGGCTTATATAGACGTGACGTAGGCGGGGGTGGATGTATAGTCGGGGACCGTCGGGTTGAGACAGAGAGAAAAGAGCCGGAGTAAGTGAGAGAGAGAGAGGAGTGGATGGGTTATTGATCCAAGTTCTGGGGACTGCGGGGATGTGGCTGTAGGCAGGTACTAACGCGCGCATGCCGCATCTAGCTACAGCCACCTCGCAAGCTCGAGCCCAGAGCTTGCGAAAGCTCCCTCTCTATTTTCTTCATTCGCTTGCGTGCTCTCTCTTTTTTCCGTGCGAGTGCGAGTAGTCGCGCGATTCTTATATATTCGTCCTTTTTCTCGTTCTCCATGGCGCACGCTCATTTACTACGCCTCTTACGCGCACGCTCGCCTCCTTTTTCTTCTATATATCCGTCTGGTAATCTTTAGCCGGATCTGCTGTGTTCTGCTCGTGTGTGGCTGTATGTTTGTGTTAGAGCGGCTCCGTCAAAAGTTAATGCTTACTTTTGCACATTATCCTTGGCCTTTTCTCTCTGCGCTCTCGGACGTTCCTCGATTATCCGATTCGGCGCGGGACTAAGTGAGCGTGGGCGCGATTTTTTTGGTAAGAGAGGGGCTAGTTTCCAGCAATTTGGTCCGATCAAATTTTTACCGATGGTACTTCGATATTGTTTGCCTAATTTCGACCTAATTAGATTACCTAATTATTCGCGCGGTGGTGTCGATTAGGTCCAAAATTAGGGCTTAATTAGGGCCTAAACAAACCTCGAACTATTCGGTCTAACCAGCTAAATTTTTAACCGGGCATAAGCTTTTCTCACGACTAGGCATTATTGCTTTAACTGATATTAGCTCAGCCAGGTCGTAGTGAAAGCCTGCGGGCACCCTTCTCGCATTATTAAGCTTGCGGTTTCAACAGCCTCAGAGCGCTGGTCTGGATAATTGTTTTTGCATGGGCTCAGATTACTCTGCACTTTACAAATGCAATCACTGGGACTTTTACGGCAACATATATATTTTTTTTTAATATTAGCGGCTTTAATGCAGGGTTGTAATTTTTAAGTGCCTGATAAATATGCCATTGGTGACTTTTCAAGTGTTAATAAAATGGAGCTGTGCAATTTGTGGAATGTAAAATATGTTTTTTCAATAAGTACCGCTTAAATGGAAATAGCTTGGGTATAATACCTTGGAACAGAGTGAACCAGAGTGGAAATTACACTAGTTTGGCCTAACGATGCAAATTTACTTTGACCCTAACTAGGCCTTTATTAGCGCCTAGCTAAAATATTACCACAATTAAATCACTAATTAGACACCCTAGCGAGGACCTAAACCCAGTGCTCATTTAATTTTCAATTCCGGTAGCGCTATAAAATATTGCATAATTGAAAACGAGATGACATTTGCATACTGCTTATACTGATGACAGCACTGTAATCACATTTCCAAAAGACAGTATAAAATCGGATAAAAAAGATTGTAGGTCATCGCTAAGAGATGAAAGATTTTCCGAGAATTTCGCAGAACGAGCGCGCGGAGCTTGCAGCGGGGGTGGGATTAAGAGTTCAAGGCTTTGATGAATATCATGCAATAAAACCAGTTCACGTCCGTTCCAAATAGCGAAAACATTTCCCTCGGCGAAATTTCCGAAATTAATGAGCCTTTATACGCACAAGAGCCAAAGCAGAACGAGAAGAAGGCATTCGTTACTTTCGACGGCAATCTGCGAAAGCTAGGAAAATAACACATCGAGTGCCCTTCTACAGAGTGGGCAGCCAGCGCGCGAGCAAACAAGCAGATTTGCCCTAACGAGATTCCAGATTCCCTTTGCCAAGCTCACTCTCCTTTTATCGAGCTCTCGCGCTGCTCCTACACATCCCGGAAAACGTTAGATCGCCAAAGCTCGTCCATTGGCTAGTCGCAAGTCGAGCTTTCCGTGCTTACGTGCCGCCGCTGCGCCCTTTTCGCCTATATTCCAGCTCTACGCGAGACACGAGGTGCGATAGGTATATATATTCCCGCGAGTGGCGATGACCTCTAGACATGTGAGAACCCAGCCGCCTGCGAATAGAGGGCGAAAATAGAACCAACCAAGTAGATTCTACCCATGATGCACCCCGATGCGTCTAGTTCTCCTCCCCTTGCATGCACATATGCAGCTTTCCGCGTTTGCATACTCACTCGACCGCTACCTCGCGAACGGACCTTTCGATCATTGCGCGCGCGCGCGGATGGGCTATGTATTCGGACGAATAAACTATCAGCGCGATCCATACTCCCAGCCGTCCTATATACCGCAGCGTGGAACAGCTGTATTTCTTTGCCACGCGCAATCGAGCGGCCCGCGGCTAAGTGTTGTATAGATAGATACGCCAGGCCCGATCTATAGCGGCGCGCGACGTGCTACTTTTAACTTTTCGACGTCATAGCACCACGCGACGTGCGCGTCAGTTTTGAATAGCCGTCAGGAACAAGCCCCCGCGAGCGGTTGTGTGTTATAGGTTATGTTGCTCGATACTGCCGAGATTCGTCGGTTGGTGGATATTCGATTTTTATTAGACGCAGCGGGAATCGCGGCTAATTGCACTTTTTAGAACGTTGTTATACAGTCGGAAGGAGGAAGTTGGTAATCGGATTCAGCAGGTAATTACATTCCATCGCTAGTACGCTATAGCAGACACTCAACTTTCTCCCTAATAAATGAATAAACGCGCCTGCGGAACAGACCTTATAGTGCGTGTCCGCCAACTTTTCCCACCGAGAAAAAAGAAGAAGCACCGGCTAAAGATCCATAAGTCTCAGACAGTGCACGTCTCAAGAGCACGCAGCCAGTCTCCCATCAACCAGAGAAGCATCCTTCCCAGCTCCCGCGTATATATTGACGTTTACACGTTTCCTCGGGCGCGCGCGCGTAAAATGCGCGAGGAGCGGGGCGGCCTCTTCCGCGAATCGGCGGACCGTGACACTCTATAAATACAAAAGAGGCATTTAAGGCCTCTGCGGCAACCCCCGACGGCGGTGCCGTCAGCGAGATAGACTTCGCGACGTCGTCGTCGTCGTCGTCTCGACGCGTGTGTATATATATTCGCGCGCATAGCTGCCGCAGCGGCAGCCCCCCTTTAGAAACGCCGCAGAGTGGGCTTGCATGGGGCGCTGCGAGCTTTTTTCCCTCCGAATTTTTTTTTCCACCCTCTTTTTCCTTTTTACGCTGGGAAGGAGAGCGAGAGGAGGTGTGCCCACTAGCCGTGGGATATTTTTAATGTGCGGAGCCTAAGCTGGGCTTTTGGAGGAATAGAGAAACGCGCTTTGTGCACTTTTCGAGGATTCTAAATTACGTTCGCGCTCGCGTTTTTTTTTTCGAGTTTTTCGGTTCGTTTTGCGCTGGCGTGTGCGCTAGGAGCCGGCTTGGTTTATTCAGTTTATGGACGGTTTATTTTTAGAGGGAAAGAAATAGGGATGGTCTTAGAATAAAAATAAAGTTTGCCGTAAATTAAAATTAATAACCGTGTGGAGACTTTTATAGATCGCGCTAATTTTTCATGAGCTTATACACCGAGAATAAATTACACTTAATTAGAGTTAAATAATACGTGGTCCGGTGAAATGATGAGGTTGCAGTATTGAAGAAATAATCATCTACAAATTTTGTGCCAGACAGCTTTTATTTGTGATAACTAACGCGATTTATTTTTAAGCTTCGACATGTTACTGTTAATAGAAAGATACACTATATTCGCATTGCATGAGCGTGTCACTGTGTGCTAAATATGTTTTTAGTAGTGTTGGTACTATTAAATTAAAGAAAAAATAAAAAACACTGTATAAATCTTTGAATACTACTATTGATCTTTGCAATACCGAGAAAAGAGCCTGGTTGTCTGGCGATACCGGATAATATAGCGATATTTTAATCGTCGCGTATGGCTGAGCATCAAGTCTAACCAACCCTTCTCATACTAAAATAATCACACCAACCCTTTCCCCTCCATCCATCATTGAAAAAAAAAATTATCAACTACAATCTTTCAAAACCTAATTCTACCCGTCGAAACGAAACAAAACACTCGGCCGGTTGATTGAAAGCCTCGCAAGCTCCAAAAGCTCCTCGAGCTTTCCCCAGCTTTTTAACGGCTCTCGGGAAGATCGAGCGCTCGCCCTCGTTTACCGTATGGGGCAGTTGGCTCGCGCTCCGACTTTGATCGCTTATATATCCGCGCTCGCAGCTCGCTGCAGCCAAGCGTAGGAGCCGTGTCTAGCGCCGAGCAAATGGAGCGCACAACAGAGAAAGCGGCTCTGAGAATGGCCCGGGCGCGATAGCCCTTAGGAAATTTACGACGCGAGGCGCGACTAGACGGAGTCGGAGCGTAAAGCACACACACACCTATACACGTACACACACGCAGAGACGAGCGGACAGCTTCGCGGCCGTAAAAAGCTAAGACATACGGCCGCGTTAATAAGAGCAAAGCTTGCAAGCTCCTTTTTCTTTCTAGCACTGCGCTGGTTCTTGCGCGTAAAGCCCAGTATAGCCAAAGCCAAAGGACGACATCTCAGCGCTTTGATATACCCCAAGCGGGCCGCTACAAAGTCCGCACAGCCGCTCTTTCATTCCATTTTTATCCTCGTCAAATAAAACCAGCCGACTATATTTCGACTCGGCCGCATGCAGGCCCCCGCTTATGTATAGATCATAAGCGCGTTGCGCGATGCTAATTTTTGTTAGCGCGCCGCCGACAATTGGATCGCTAAAGCACCAGCCGCGCGCGACTTGCGGAGCGCCGGCTGCGAGAGTGAGCTAGTAAAAAGCAGCAATGGCGCATTGCGGAGCGAGCCCTCGCGCACGCGAACCGCCGCCACTATGCTACTATCGCGAATTCTCCGCCTTATATTCCGGCTCAGGACACGTTGCGCTATACACCACGAGAGTCCGAAAACTAGAGAGGGAGCTTAATTTAAATCCAAAGCTCGGCGCTCGCGATATCGGGCTGATACGTTGGCGGCCTTGTCTCTTTCTTGCGTGCCGCAAGCTCCGAGCGCCGAGGAGAAACGCGTCGACGTGTGCATAATAATATGGAAGTGGCCAAAGTTGCTATGTAGATGTGTGACAGATAGGCGCATAACGTACGAATGCCCTTGACCCCCATGAGCGCCCAGTCGTCATTCAGGCAGGCCAATTATTTCATTCAGACGCGCTGCGGAGGAGAGAGTACTTATTCTTATAATAGCCGCGGCTGCTAAAATATTTTCCTCGTCGATAAGCAAGTGCGGAAGCGGCGGGAAAATTAGCTTGAGTTTTCAGGCCGGAGCTTTCGCTTACAGCGAGCTTATTTCGCTCTTTAGAGCGTGGGCCACTTGCGCCGCCGCTGATAAAAGAGAGAATGAATCGGCGCTGATCCGTATTAAAGGATCAGGACGTATTATACACTTCAGGAGCGCGGAGGATACTCGAGGGAGTTGAACAACTTTTTTTCCCCCTGGCCTTTTGACCGACGAGTTTTAATTTTTTTCTCTCGCCGGGGCGAGAGTCAAATATTTGAGCAGGTTGTATTTGCATTGCGGAGGGAAATTTGATGGGTCTTAATGGCTTTAAAATTTTAAGGCCGCGCGAGAGAGTAAGCCGGCATTGACGTTTAATTTGTTGTTTTATTAGTTGAAGGAAATAGTCGGGCTGCATGAACAAAGCCGGCTCTCGTTTGAACTTTAAATATTCAAGTTCATTTGGCTGGAGTAAGACAGTTTTATCCTCTTAATCCAATATAGCCAAAGTGCCGGGGAAAGAAAAGTTATTTGATTACATCGGGCGAAAGTTTCAATTGAATTTTCCTGCTTTTGCCGCGTAGTTTGTAAAAGACGCTGCCA
Organism: Eupelmus azureus; assembly: GCA_030522685.1. Taxonomy (NCBI): domain Eukaryota; kingdom Metazoa; phylum Arthropoda; class Insecta; order Hymenoptera; family Eupelmidae; genus Eupelmus; species Eupelmus azureus. Next base: position 16,072 of record JAPYZA010004314.1, on the reverse strand, counting down.
TAAATTGTTTAAAACCAACTCCTGTCCATAGTCAAACCTTAATTGTCCGAACCAAATCGCATCGATCCCCTCCAAGTATATAATTCATGCATATCCAGTCCACACACACACACACATGCTTCAACAAATACACACATTCGTCCCGAAATCCTCGCCACAGTCAAATACGCTTCCAGGCTCGCGCTTATATTCAATCCTTAATTATACAGCCGCGATTCTCAGCAAACAGCACACCCACACACACACACACAGCGAACCATAGCCTTTCACATCCCAGTCGCAGGCCCGTCGACTTTCACCCCATAGTCACGCGCATACGCCTCAAAGCTCGCTCAGCCCTCTCGTTAATCATTGAAAGCGCAATCGCCCGACCCGAGAAAAAAATCGACGGTTCTGCTTAAAAATAAAAAAGAAAAGGAGCAGGCGCGCACAAAAAAAGGGCGTTTACGCTAGTGCGTCGCGCGCACCTAGCAACAGAAGCCACAGCCGGCACGTAAGCTCTCTTGGGCCGGCTCTCGCCTCGTGTGTATGTATATGTATACCTACCGCCCGCGTGAAATATAAAAAGTCCTTTTGCTCCCCCAAGTATGCCCGAAGTCGGGCGCGTGTGCGACCGTTAGCTCTCGCGTAGCAGCGCGAGCGCACGTATACGGCGCGCCGCGGGGAAGTCACGCAACGGCTTTCCGGATATCAGCTAACTTATATTCAGCCGGAGCACTCGCTAGGTTTTAAGCGACACCGAGGCCTGGTTCTATACGGGAATTTTAGCGATCTGCCGTTAGGAGTGCCGAAGTGTGGGGATATGTGTGTTTGGAGTGGAGTTTTGAGAGGATGATGAAAGAGCGATTTGTTACTTTTTTTAAATGGATTTTTGATATTGTGTCTGGCTGTGATGTTGGTTGGTCGAACTTTTTCTTGCTACTAATGACTTTAGGCGTACAGCGTTGAAATTTCGTTTGCTCATTTATTTATTCATGAAAATCACATTCTTTGCGAAAAATTACCACCTTATCATGTTTATTCATGTACACCGCGATCGCGTCATGATCGATTCCTAAATTTAATATTCAGGTCAATCAATAATGTTTAAAAAGACTTTCATTAACCAGACAAAAAGCGTTAGATTTAGATAAACTCGAGAATAAAGCTGCCGCCGATACCCCGTCGCCTATCGCACTTTCAAATCATCCATCTTTCGGAAATTCCCGTATAATCAAAACCGTTCGATCACTCCGCCTTTTCATTTTGGGAAAAACACACCCACCCACACTCTATCCTCACCGAAAAATAAGTCGCGCAGAAAATGGAATGTCGAAAATACAGCCGCCATATAGTTTTCTGCTGTCAGCCTTCATCAATCTTAATACGTTATTAATTAACAGAAAAAAGCGCGCTGCGCATCGGCGATTAGTTTCGCCGCGTATCCTTAGACTGCTTAGTCAGGCTGGTGCGTCTGGCCGTAGCCTACAAAACTTTGCGGGGCTTCTATTCAACTAGACCCGATTATTGTAGGAAAAATCGCGCGTCGCCTTTTAAGAGAATATATTTGCTTTGTACGTATAGAATAAGAAACAGCGTCTTGGAATTATAGTGTGGTGTTTTATAATTAACCTTGCGCTGGGTGCCGGAAAAGCCGAGATAGCAGAAAGTGTAGCTTCTTAGCATCTTAAGATTAAATAAAAGCTTAAAGGCTGCCGGGAAAGTAAATTAAGTTGGAAACATTATGATTTATAAGGAAGTGCGCAATCTAATTAGGTCGAGCGAGAGAAAGAAAAAAATCCGGACTAAGGACCTTCATAACTCCCAATCCCCCCGGCTGGCTGTATAAAGCCGCACAAATCCAGTTTACAAAGTTACACAGGCGAGAGTAAAAAAAAGTGAAATTATTTTTCTCAATGAACGCGGCCTATTGAAGTGCAAAAACTTGAATCAACCATCAACCTCGCCTCGTTAAAATTACTCAGCTAAATTAAAAATTCCGAAATTTCATCTGTACCAAGTCCATTAAGAATATAACTAGGAACAAACCTTTAGCGAGTCGATTGAGGATGAGATCCTTGTGTTGTGCGGTGTGGGGTTCGGGAAGCACCACCAGTAGGTAGCATCCACTGAGAGGCGATGGGGGCGGATGTTGCTGATGCTGAGTCGCCGGTTGCTGCTGCTGTTGCTGCTGCTGGGCCGTTGACGCAGTGGGATTCGGAGCCTGCTCCGCGCCGCTGCCTCCGCCCCCTGTAGCCGTCGTCGACGTCGTGCTACTCGTCCCGCCTCCCCCCTCGCCAGCAGGAGCCATGGTCGTCATAACTGGAGTTGAGAATTAATGAAATTTATAGTTATGTGATGGTTATTGTGTATGGTAGTAGAGAGAAGGTTTGTTCGTTTTTCGAATAATTCGAATTTTCGGGGGTTTAGAGGTCGGAGTTACTTAAGGAAGACGGCATTAAAGAGGTCTGGATGCGCAGTGTCTAAATTTGATAGAATAATGGCGTTGCCGCACTGAAGTTTCTAGGAGAATAATTACCGCAGTGGCTCGTCGTTTCACTCTAATTGGAATAAAAGTCACCGAGACCTAGCCCCGAACGATGAAAAGTTACTCTTCGATAAAAATCCAGCTCGAAAAAGTCGATTTATAGTAGAGCGCCGTCAAAAATTGTTCACCGAATTATTTATTTCTCGCCTCATCCCATAGCGGCCCATTTATCATTTTAGCTACTGTTATAATTATTCACGAGCATATAGCGAGTCCACAGCCGAATCCGCACGAACGCACGACTTTCAGTCCCGAACCCAGATAAAATCCGATTTATCACAATCAGCGAGCCCCGTAAATTTAAATTCGACCCAGAGCCTCTGGTATCAGATCAGTAGCATACGGTACCCCCGCAGAAAATGTTACAAGACCCTCACGAAATGTCCGCGAAACACTGCAGATGTAGGAGAGCGTGAAAAAGAACGTCTGACGCAATCCACTTGGAAACAACGGACCACACACACACACACACACACAACTAGAGCCGCGATGATCGCTAATACACGATAAATGTGAGATAAAAGATCAAGAGTGTGTCTTTTTTTAACATACAGCGTTACAGCGTTTATCGATTTTCCTCAGCCGGAGAGCTCTGGCAAATTTGCAAATGTCCCTCTTCCAGCAGGATCGTTGCCACCACCGCCACCTCGAGACAAGAATATTCCCCTCGGCAGAATCGGCGCTCCCCTTTTTTAATTCCTCTCTATCCTCGATACTCAAATACCTCCACCTCCTTCAACCAGAACAAAACCTTCCACTAGAGTAGGTCTGTTCCCAAGTGCGAAAAAAAAGAGGAGCCAGCTACGAAATTCGGGAAAAGAACCGTCTCGAACTCTCTCCTCCGGGCGCCGCGAGAGGCACACACACCGCGCTATTATACGTGCGCCGAGGAAGGCAGGCAGGCACGGTCAATGTGGGAGCCGGCTTTTCTGCGCTGCGCATGCGGAGCAGCGGAGCCGCCAGCACGGAGCCGCCAGCAGCGTATATAACTCTCCCTCTCTCTCTCTCTCTCGCTCTTTTTCCCTCATCCAGCCCTCTTTCTCGCACTGCGTACATCTACAGGACGTGACTGACACATGAGAGGGAAGAAGGCTTGTGGAAAAGGGAGTTTAAGGCTTTCTGCTCTTCGATCCGAGAGGCTAGACTCTGCGACAGTTGGCGCAGAGCGGCCTCTCTCCTCCCGCCTCTCCACATTGATCCAACAATTATGATGTCCGGAATCGACTCTTCGATCTAAATTTCACCCTTTTATTATATTCTACTTTCTTTTCCTTTTAATATGCATAACCTCCGCGAATTCTCGAAAAACGAACAGACCTATAGTACATCTATCCGCGCTCTCTTAGAAGCCTCGAAAAGCTACTTTTAATCAACGAGCAATTGATAATTAACGCGGAGGACTCCCCGCGCGTGCACATCCGCAGTGGGAACAAAATATCGGCCAAAAGGACATCGCGCGGCCGAGTTTCACCTCTAGCGCTTCAGCCCTTGGCAACAGACCTTCCGTACCCTTACCCTCGCGCTCCTAACCTCTCAAGCCGCAGTGGAAACTCCCCTATGTATCTCGACTTCACCGCTCAGTCTCACCACTCTCCAACCTTATCTACTGATCGGCGGAGGCGAGTCAGATAAAAAAAACCAGCAGCGCGGAACCAAAATGGGGCGCGGAGTGTGGTGTATAGGCAACTAGAGAGCGCAACATGGCGATGAGATTTCGGGGTCCGTTTTTCGGGGCGGGCCGATCGTAAAACATCACGGTCTATACTCGCCAATACCGCACCAATGAATTGTAGGTATATATGTGTGTAAGAGGAACTTGAGGGGCTGCGCGGCTGAAACAGCTGATCTATAAGCTCTCTCGGCACTTACCTCAGTTCCCCTGGCTTTCCAGCGTAGCTCGACTCCGCCGGAGCTCCGGCGATAAGGATTCCCTCTTCTTCCTTCCCTGGTGACTGTCCTTCCGCTCTAGTCTCTCTCTCCTCTCTCTCCGCACTATATATCTATATATATAGTCGTACGCTATAGGAAGGCTGTGGACAGGACCTTTCCTACTCTCCTCTCCGAGCTCGTCTGCTGCGATCCTCCAGTCCTCCCCGAGATTTTCGGGGATCTCTCTCCTTCTCACTCGAACGCGCGTGCGTGTATATGTATCAGCAGACTCTCGCGTGTGCGGCTATTCGCGCGCGGCCGCGGGAACAGACTCTCGGCGCGCCGCGCTTACTCCATAAACTGTCTGCTATCCAACCGAACCAGAATAAAGAGAGAAACAGACAGAAGACAGGTGAGAAGAGAGAAAGAGAGAGAGAGAGAAAGAAAGAATAAATATGCGGAGAGCGTGAATGGTGAGTGTCGATATTTATTAAAGGCGGGCGGAGCAGCTCGCTTAGTGCGGGCTGCCGGCTCTCTGACGTGCCGCGGACGAGAGCCCGAGCTCTGGAGGCTCGAGAGCAGCGCGCTATGCGGCCGCCAAACGCCTCCCACCCCTACCTCCCCACCACCGATGCCGCAGCTTGCACACGCGCGTTAAGGCTGACTCGCTCTATGCTAGGGCTCTCTGGTTCTACTCTGCCGCAAGACACCCCCGCGCGCGACCCACCCTCTAATTAATATCGAGAGGCGGGAAGGTTAATAGACGTGAGGTAGGTTTTGATGGATGGTTGGAGGCTTGGTGGTGTATGGTCTATTTTAAGGGTGAGGAGAGTAATCAGGATGGTATAAATAAACTGCTTGTAGTAATGATGGGTGTATGTAGAGTCTTATTGTTTCCATGTGTCAAGGATTTGCATTGTTTACGGTTTCATTCGTATTTTTTGTTCTTTGTTAAACGATGATGAAGCGTTTTGGCTTAATTTTCTGGGAAAGGTGGCTGAGTGGTGTAACTAACTGGAATAATGTAAAATTAAGAATCAGCGAAAAATTATTGATCGGCTGATGAAAGGGTTGAGCAGTTTCGAAAAGGGGTACATTGCCAGAGTGTAAATTTTGACTTTTATTCGATCGAAAATGTTTTCTTAAAATATAACGCCGCTTTTAATAAATTTAAATCACCTCGTTGGCGCGTAGTCTACTTTTTATTATATCAATCAAAAACAATATCTTCATAAAAATAAATCAAGATTTTCATTTTAAACTCTTGATATAATCAGCATTTCATCATATAAAACCGAAAAAAAAACCTACACGAACATCAACCGAAAAAATCCTAAACGATCATCACGCGATGCAAGGACCAAGAATAGCCCCACGCACGCACCAAAGAACGAAAGGTCGTCTTAAAAAAAAAATCCCGAACAACCATCTCCACCACTACATTAAAACCACGCGCTTGCGCCTTCCACCTTCAAAGTAACGAAACACACTTTCCACATCACGAAAAAAAACCGCTTGACATCGACGAGCCTCAATACACAGCCTCCTCATCACCAACGTCGGTACTGCAGAGCACAGCCCGGAAGCGGGACGCGCCTTAACAGATGACGAGACACGGGATCGAGCGTGAAAAAAAAAAGAAGAAGAAAAGAAGCGGAGCCGCATGCTGCGATGCGCTTTCAAAGATTCTGCTCGAGAGCCGGGCGCGAAACTGGAACGACTCTTTTTTTTCAAAGACAGAAGATGAAGAAGAGCTCAAGGTCTGGTGCTTAATGATAATAGGCGGCGAATCCGACGTTTAATACGTATTTCCAGGCGGGTTTTCAATAGTGGGAAAGGAGAGCTCGCCGAGGTCACCTTCCGAATTCAAAGGGAGCTGGGATAAAGTTTTCCGCTAGATATATGGTTATAGAGGTGGTACGCGTGTACGTGGGTGCGTCTATATGTCGAAAGTGGATTTTGTCGGAGGCGAGGTGATAATTTGCAAAAGTTGCAAAGCCTTGACTGGAGACTTATATGCATAGCTGGAGTCTTTGGTAGAATAAGAGAAGAGTGCGTTTCTCTTAGATACCAATAGTTTCGGCTGGATGACTGCCTTATAAGGAGAGTAGGTCAATCTACTCGGGGGCGGCGACTTATAGTGGAGCGTATATACTTTCAGCTGCCGAATTGACTTCGCGCGTGAAAAGCGACTTTGGAATCTGCGTCATAAAGTCATCTTCAGGTGAGAGTGAATAGATCGGATTGACGGCGCTGGTAATATGTCATTCTTAGAGTGTTGGGAGGAGATTAAATTTTTTTCATCTTGCGTAATTTGCGCCTAGTTTTACGTAAGGACTTTAGCGAAATCGTTTTTTATGTTGGAGGAAATTTTATAGGTAATATGATTTTTTTGTGAGAAATGGAATTATTGTTGAAGTTAAGGGGATGCGTTATGACGTTGATGGAGCAGCGTTCGATGTGACTTCATTAATGTATGAAGGTCGTTATGATGTAATCACTGATAATTAATTGGCTTACTCAAAATTTGTTTAAGTATTTTAAAAAGAAATATTTTGTCATAAACGTTATTTAGGAGATGTACTTTATTGATAAAATTTTAAAATTGTAAAATTGAAGTAAAAATATTTGTTTTGGAAATAAACATTCAAATAAATGACATTTGAGATTTATTCGAAAAACAATGGATGATTAAATTATTTATGGATTAAAAAATAAATATAAAACTAATTTCAATTTTTATTTTACATCTTTGTGAAATATTATCAATTTTTATAACAAAATACCATTAATGTGTCGCATGTTGTTTCAAGAGAAACCATACATTAAAACAAAATGTCATTTTTATTACAATCATCATAAATTAATACAAAATAATAATAATTTAAAATAATCTATTATAATAGATTATTTTAAAGAAAATAAAAATATAATTCATAAAACTATCAGAAAATATATGCAAAGGTACGTACACGCACGCATAATTTCAAAAATAAATGTATTTCGGTTCTAATTATACATTTATCGCGTGTTTTATCTAAATCTTTTTTTATTGTCCAAACATTTTGTTATTAAAGAAGTAATAGTAAATAATTTAGTTAACGTTCAATTTGTTTACTTAATGATATATATCCAAACTTTTAATATATAAAAGATATTAATTCACTCAAGTAGTAATAGTTTGATATATTAATATACATTTTTTATAAAATCAATTGGAAAAAGGAGGACAACGTAAGTACAGTATTTATAACCTACTTCATTAATAATTAAAAACGATGATTCGATCTGTCATCAAGAGCTTAATTGAAGAAATACAGTGTTATAACTGTTAATCTGCGACGTAGAAGGTCATCGAATAAGCCTGCAGAAAAGCTCGAAGAATGTTTTTACTTTTATGAATAAGAACTTTTACTAATCCAATTTACCTACAAATTGTAAGACAAGATATTTTATTGTCAAGTTAAATAGTTAATAAAACGGAATCATACCATATCATCATATGATGCTCCGTAAAATTCGAGAATATTCTTGGTCTCCTCTGTAGGTCCTGCCTTGTATTTCAAGATAAGACCAACACAATACCAATACTAGAAGATTCAAGACTTTTTTGAAATTGAGTATACATTTTTGAAATATACAAGATTGGATCGTCACTTTGACGATGCAATAGTTCATCAAAAAGTAGGATTCATTATCCTTTGTAATAAGTAACACAATGGAAAAAACAGGTTTTTTAATTAACTTTAAAAACGTTTTAAATTCTTTATGTATCTCGTTCTTTGCAACATGTACCAATTTTCCAATTGTATTTCTTTTCAAACCTAAAAAAGTCAGTTTTATTTTGCTTTTTATGTGGCTATACTTCTTCTTTGATCAAATCACTTTTTGTATTTTCATTTTTTTTTTTCATTTTTTTATTTCACTACTGGTAGAAGTATGATTTCAGTTCGTTTTTTGCTTATGTATAGTGTAAATATCAATTAGCTAAAAATATTTGAATAAAAAAAATTTCATCCACTTAGACAAGCTCGTGAGTGTCGAATTTTTCATCGTGACTTGGTCTATTGTAGCTTAATTATAAGTTGGTAAAAAGTTCTAGAAATTAAAAAAAAAAACAATAACCCAATGACAATATCAAGCACAAGCTCAAAGCTCAAGCTTTCGAGCTCACTCAAACTTTTACTGTCCTTACATATAGGAAATTCATCATGTTATGATTTCCGTATATCGGCACCTATTTTTAGCAAATAAATACGATTTATTAATTTATACGATCATAAAAAAACGTCAGTCTAAGCTCAAACTCAAACCCCACGTAGCTTCCGCACAATCCACGATAAAAGTCATTCTCCCAACCTCCCCAAGCTGTAAAGCAAGACAGCATCGCGGGCCATAAAGATTTATGAATTTTCCGTTCCGCCGTATCCTCCACAAAAGAACGCGAATGGAAAAATCAATGTCCGACAACTCGATCATCAAACGCAGCGTAACTCACTCCTCGGACTCTAGGCGCAAAAATCAGAGCATGCAGCAGGGCAGCGATCGCAGCCTGCCCTCTCTGCGCGTAAAAAGTGTCGCAAACCGCAGTGGCATAGTGCAGCCTGGCTACTAAAGCCTAGATGCGCCCTTTAATGGCCGCCTGGGATTTCGATTTCTGCATCTACCTACGGCAGAGCGCCGATTTGGTATAGGGCCGTTGTACTCCCTGGAAGAGAGCAAATTGCATTAAAATGTCAGCGTCGGGGCTTGGTTGTGTATGTGTGTAAGCGATATTGGAGTGTATATCCCCACTCTTTGCTGGCAATGAGCTTGCTGTCTCTTTCTTTCTTTCTTGCTTTTTCGCGATGTCCGTATTGAACGGCTACATCTTACTAGCTGAGCCGAAAACGTTGATTCCATTTTCGGATTGTGGTAGCAGCTCTGCTGGAGAGTTGTTGGTTTTTTCGGGTGGTGTGGTATATTTGTATGAGTCACGCACTGTTTGAATGTTTTAGGTGATATGTAAATCTTGTTTCTGAATGCTTTTAATCTTTTAAAATTTAGAATATGAAAGGTAAGTTGTTTCTTTTTTATTAAGTCATATAATTGTATGTTATTAAGAGAAGTTGGGAATACAACGTAGTTTTATAATGCCTCCTTAAATATTTGACTTTGACTGCGACCTTAATTAAACCAGATCGACATTTCTAATAAAGGAAGGTACAACTTAAGAAATAACCAAACCCTTCAACAACCACACCAGAAACATACCAACAGCTCTCCTTTAAAACGACAAAACTCCCGCAAAAAAATATTCCCACATCCAAACCCTATCCTCATCTTCAAACCTCTACCCAACCATCTCGCATAACGCTCGCAGAACCAGCCTCTCCCACAGCCACCCAAGAAAGAAAACACTCGGAAAATACTCGCCGCTCACCCGAGCTCCATCTTCGTCCTTCGCAGACTCGATTTCGGCGTCAGACTCCCAGACGCCCTTTGGCCGCTCTGCGTATATACATAACCAGGCATAAACTTCCTTCTCCTCTCCAAAATCTCCGAACCGCGAGGAAAAACATATTGGCATCGCGCTGCTAACAGTTTCCTCATCGCACGCGCGCCAGCAGCTTAGATTTTTTTCCCTTCCTTATTGTCTATTCTCGCGCCCAAAGGTCAGGAGGACGAAGAGGAGAGACTAGCTCTCTCGGGAATGCGAAATGGCGAAACGAGTATTGTCACGGCTATGTCTTGGCACTGTGTAGGTGAGTGTGAAGGTAAGAGCGCCGCCTCTCTGATCGAATTACCTGCCGGTACGTACTTGGCTATATAAGAGAGTATAGCAGATTTTTCCTATTTTCCGAGCGCGCGGTGGGGCTGTTCCACTGGATCGCGCTTAGCTCGGATGGATCTGATTTATAGAGGAGATTTGATAACGTCGATTTATGTGTCGTCTTCGGTGAATTTCTCGAGGCGGTTTGAATGGAAATCTGTCGTTTTTCGATATCTTTAGTGGGATTGAATGGATTTTTTATAATGTAGGGATGCAGGAAGGGGTTAGCTAAAGGTCGATTGATTTTTTTTGGAGTACTGGGTTCATCGCGTTCTTAATAAAATTTGAAAAAAGTGTCAATCATATAATTTTAACAGTTGAATTAGGATACATTTATCAGATTCTAATTCATAATTACTTTCTATGCGAATTAATTAATTATTTCGTATCGCAGCCTGGTATCTGTTATATTGAATAGTCGCAATTAAAACGTAGAACCCGACTCACTCTTTCCACTAAATATATTACATCTAAAGTGTCCATATTGAAGTGCACAATGCCTTTTAAAAAAAGATTTGGCAAGGATAACAAAAGTTACATTTTTTGTAAAAATCTACTCAAAGTGACGTTAAAGCGCTTCAATGATAAAAAATTGAAAGAAACCATTTTTTGGATTAATTTCTTCTTTCAAATATCTCATTGTAGCATTGTTGTTTTTGACTAGAAGAACGATCAGATATTTTTAAAAATTGAAGCTTGAGTGTAAAAATATTGATTCTACAAATCGACAGGAACTGCATCACATATGAAAATTTGTTTTTTTCTGAAAACTTTAATTTTAATTATTAATAAAATTTTCATAAAAAAACAAAAGAAAAAATCATATCAAAAACAACAACACTCAGCTGCTCTTATTAAGATCCCTCTCTATTCACTCTAGCATTGAATACCAACAAAAAAAAGACGTACACGCAGATAAAATCTCACATCTCGAATAGCAAAACAGAGGCGAGGCCGAGGTGTTAAGTTTCGAATATGGATAATGGAGGCGCACGCCGCGGGGAGGCTCGATTAATTACGGAAGCAAACGCGTACCTCTTGAACCATGTACACGTGTGTACATATAGGCCGGATGCAGCCCAGGGCAAATGCAGAGCACGCGGAATCCGCGTGTGTACAAATGCAGTGATTTGCTTAATGTGGAGCTGTTTAATGCTCACGTCCTTCTTGGGAGTGAAGCGGCTGGTTCTCCAGGGAGGCGACGATAGGATAATGATTGGAAGTTCGTGGTGCGCATTGTTATGGTTCTATTTGCTGATGAAGTGATGAAGTCGATGGTAGATAAAATTGGAGGATTTGTTTTTAGGTTTTATTTTAAATTATTAGACTTGATTATTAATTAGGTCCAGGGTTAGGTAACTAACTGTTGATTAAATAACTGACTTCTTATATACGTCTATAAATCTATTTCAATTTTTATATTAAATATTTGAGCAGTATGAAGACATTGAAAAGTTAGTTAATTATTTGGGGGTTAGAAAACATTCGTTTCTTTTGTTTTTATTTTTATAAAATTTAATTAAGAACTACTATAATCTTTTTAGTTAATAAGTATTACTTGCATGAAAATGTTGTTTTAACATATGATATATGTCTATTAATATAAATTTTATTTAAATTGTTCCTTAAAATCAATTCAAGAGATTCAAGAAGATGAAACTGAATTTTTTATAATCTTAAAATGGACATTCATTATGCTAGAAATATAAAATAATCCGGGTGAGTATTTAACTATTTTTAATATTGATAACTTTTAATAATATATTATTCGATTTAATAATTACGTAAACAATATTAACCACGAGTCCGTCCCTCAGTGACGAATTAATACTGGAAGATGATCTTATCGATCCCCCGGAGGCAGGTCAGTGAAGGTAAAAAAAGTAGTGTTCTTTTTGACGTTTCGGCGAAATAAAATGATGTCTTTATCAGAAGTCTAAAAAGTGATTTTTAAATGACAGAATTATAATTATTACAAATAAAATTAATTTAAAAATTGTCAATAACCGGAAAATATGCTGAAATATGTCGTATGTATAAATAACAAATAGTGATACATTTAACCGACCTATTCTAATAATATTACTAAATAAATTCATAAAATACCTATAGCTGCATAGATTATTTAAACACAAATTAAAAAACTGATATTTTATACTTACGTCAAGTATTCAATTTCTACGCGTATTCAAATATGTTTCTTTTCTATGCAATAAAAATTGTAAAAAAAATATATAAAATGTAAAATTTTATATATTTTTCAAATAAGTAAATAATCAATATCTTGCACTAGGGTTTAAAGAAGGTGGCACGGCACCTTAAATTAATCTTTTAAATAAAAAAATAGTTTTACAGGCTGTCATGTCCTGATTTTACTATCATTAAATGTTCAACACCTTTTTTGCTGAATTATTAAAAAGGGACTATTTGTGATGAAGATATTCTTGTGAGTTTTAAAATTTTATGGATTTTCTTAATTCTAGGTTATTTAAAAAAATGCTTGTAAAGAAAGTTTGAAATTAAATACTGCTAGTTTTATAATTCATAGCCAATTCTAGACAATAATAATTTACAAATTAATTTTTATTTCGATATAAAAAACTTGAATATATACATTTTAATGAAATGGAACGCATTATAAAAATACAATTATTGACCAAATACAAAGTAAAACTTATTATTACATAAATTATTATTTTCATTCACATACAATGCTTTCAATTACAAAGTAAAAATATTTTGAAAATCATCAAACACTGCACACTCTAGCTGCTGTAAGTGTTCTAAATTTTTAAAATTATTATGCAAGATATGATCTATCCTGGTCACGAATGCTAAAAATACCCTCACTCGCGTATTAAATTTATTCAATAAGCTCTGAATAAATATTATTAAATAATTAAGCGAGGAATTTTTCTTTTAATATTTAAGTATATTCAAGCTTATACATGAAGCGAGTTGTAAAGAAGTTCGCCGGTGAATTTTGCTGAAAAATCTATACCTTGACAAGAGCTTCGCCTGCAATAAAAGATCTATGTTACTGCACTTGACACATGCAAGTAAGCTGAAAGATAGCGCATTATAAAAGAAAAACATTGGCAATATATTATCGGGCTGCTTTCTTGAGCGCGTGTAAGTAATGCAAGGCTGTCGTGGAATTGCTACAAAATAGCACTTTTATTTTAATTTTCTCCCGCGCTCTAATTAAATACAAATTCTTCAAGTGTGTAATTTTATAAAAAAACACCGTGAATACGCGATAAAAATGTTTACTATCCGCCTAAAAAAACTACAAACCCGTGTCATTCTCCACCCCACCAAGTATAAAACAGTTCCTCGTATCTTCCCCCAAAATCATTAATATCAAACCACAATAAAAACTCAATCCTACAAAACACCTCCAAATCACACCCGCCCGCAGCCCTAAAACAATCGCGTAAAAACTCACCGACAACCCCTCTAAAAAAAAAAGCCCCGACGAAGGAAATGAAAAAATGCGGGGTTGAATTTGGGATCTCGGCAGTGGTGGGGGCAAAAGAGCAGGGGGTGGGGGTAGAGCCGCGGGCGTTTACGAGGCGCCGCGACGACGGCGCCTCATCGATCTGACTGGCCGAATACCGCAGCCACTTACGATATAGAATGCCGCGTATACACACACGTATGTGTATCCCGACGGCCGCGGAAAATCTACTTTATACTTGCACAGAGAGAGAGAGCTCACACGCGGGGGAGTACGTATATATACATATGTATATAATAGTGGCAACGAGCGAGCGGTGCAAAGACACATGTACACCAGTGCGCGAGCATCGAGAGAAATCGGAGCATTGTATGACCCCGCGCTCAGACACCAGGGGCCAGCCCCCTCCGGCTCGGCGCGCGCATGGCTCGCTTCATTCTAGCCGATCATACTTCTTTTATGACTACCCGCATTCTTTCGCCACCGGCTTCCAAGAAATTTTGCTTCGCCTTGGCACGTCGATACCGAGCCGCCGCCGCCGGTTTAATGTTGCATGCATTAGAGCCGCCCTTTTTTTTTATGCAAGTCTTTTCGACTTGTTGGCTGCGAGCGGTTGGAGGTTATGTTTCCAGAGTTTTTCAAAGGGATTTTTGGGTGTTAGGGAGTGATGGTTGGGTGTTTTTTGGGATTCTGTGGACCAATTAGAAAATGATGCGATTTTGACTCCCTGGTGGAAATGTCGTCATTTTAGATCATGAAATGGCTATTTTTTGGTTATTTTTTACCTTATAAACCATTAATTGGCCATTAACTGGCTATTTAATAGACTTCACTTCTACCATGAATTGTTATGTATCTTGTTTTGCTTATTATGTATTGAAACTAATACACAATTAAATCATACTTAAACACAATCAATAAACTAACAAAAACAGACTGTTAATATTTAAAAAACTATGATTAAAAAGTAAAAAGACATAGTGTGAGATTAAACGCATTGTACTGGTTTCACAGGGAGCATTTTGCGTCCTATCGATCGGAGCGTACACCTTCATTAAATGCAAGTGGAAACACGTTACGACCCCATTGCCAAATGTTCAGCTCGAAGCTTATATATACGTTAGCTAACTAATTTCTTCTGTGCTGTTATCAACCCCCCCTATATAGCCGTCATCGCCTTATGGACCTCTTCGTTTACCAATTAAGGGGTATAGTCCCTTGACGATCTTGTTTAACTGCTGCTAGGACCAGATCCTCAAGTGCATTTTAATTAACTGTTCTTGAGCGATGGGAGAAAGATAGTTCATAACTGTTTGAGCTGTGATGAAGAGAGGGAGAAGATTTAATTTTATTCGTTAAATAGCCTTTAAGTTGAGAGAAATTGTGAAATTATTCAAGTTTGAGAAAGTAGTTGCTTTATAAATATCTGTATAATAAACGGTACATTGTTTGATAACGCTGGAGTAAATTGGAATTACACAACAATTTTTTCTACTGACTGCGAGTAGAAAGTAAAACAAAAGCTTTTCACTTTCACTTTTATACTCGTCAGCCTGAGCATGAAAGCTCAAGCTTCTATTTTTACCATTTTCATGTAAATGCTGTTAACTCTTAGCTCGTTATTGTATTGATTTTCATGGACATTATAGCAACACTCGTGACATATATTCCTATTATGATACAGTGAAACATTAAGCTCACTCGAACCCGTAATGTATTCCCATATACTCGCAAGTATCGCGTTTGTTTCTACTAGAGTCATTAATAAAGAGTTCAAAGGACGAACGCCGTAAGCTGACTCGGTTAACATTACGTAAGACTTGTGTGTGTATATGTTAAAGTTCAAAAGCAATGGCGTGATTACTTTATGCATTTTTTCGCAGGCGCGTTTGTAATTAAATAATTTCGAAGTTGAATATTTAAAATTACTCTGGGGTATGCATAAGTAAAGTACTGCGTTTGCTATTTATAAAGCTTAATGTTCTATTAATGTGTGTACGTTTGTTCTATTTTTAAAAACAGAATATTTTAATATAAAGATAGGTGAATAACAGAATGTTACTGATTCTTCTTGATTTTTATCTGTAAGTCAAAATTTTATTTAGAGAGCTCTTAAAAGTATCGCGTAGGAAGATGGAAGATCGAAAAGAGTCGAAGTAACAAGCGCAAATTGACAGTCATTTATATGGAATACTTAGATAGCTAACGAGGGTCGCATTAGTTGCGGCTGAACGAGAGCAGCGATCGAACGCGCTTTTGATGGGCCGATTTTGTGGCCAATCAAGCTTCTAATTCTGTCGATTAATGGCTATAATCATTTTAGTTTACTAATTTGTTATTGAATTAAATTCACTGAGGCTAATAGTATATTACGATACATGTGCCTTAAGTGGCTCATTATTGC
>JAPYZA010004313.1:0-22531 GCA_030522685.1 Eupelmus azureus | reverse complement strand
TCTCTCTCTCTCTCTCTCTCGCATCTCCTTTGACGAAACCAGACGCGCATCAGCAGGCCGGAAGGTTCGAACTCTCGGCTCGCCGGAGACAGAGCACACGCGGGGCCCGCTCGCTCGCCAGAGATAGATCGCGCGCGAGCGACGAGGGGGCGCGCTAAATTATTTACCGGCAATAACCGTACTTCGCTCGGCCAGCCGCGAAAGAGCGAGCGCGCCGAGAGAAAGTGCGCCTCCTCCGCCGTTCGTCGCGCCGAGAGGCGCACTTTCCTCCACGCCCCGATGAATATTACACCTCCGCTTGCGCGCACAAAGACTTCATTCAACGGCTTTTCATTCTGCGGCAGACATCGCGCGTATGTGTGTGTGCGTAGGTAAGCGCGCGAGCATATCCACCTTGCCCTTGCCTCGGCTCTCAAGGTTTTAGCTCCTCCACTAGTATATACGTACTCGAGGCGAGGGTTTCTTGCGCCTCTTTCTTCCGCGCTTCTGTTTTGCGGGCTTTTCGTCCTCACACAAGAGCGATAATGAGAGGAGCGCAGACTTTGACGGGCTGACCAAGCGGGATGAGTGAATTTTTCATCTCGCGTTTTGGCGTGGGATAGTTTCGCTGGGTTGACAGCTCCGACGGGGATGTCTTCGCTCTCGGGGAGAGTAGAGATTGTTTTTGTTTGATAAGGGGTTTAAGGTGGAGCAGCGCAATGTTGACTGGCTTTTTTAGACTGTCGTTTTCTCGGTTTCTGCGAGTGATGCTTTTGGTTTTGTGAGGGCGCTTTGGAGTTTTAATATGGCTTCGGTTGATTAAGAGTAAAGAACAACAAAAAAATTGGAAGAATTATTTTTATTCGACAATCGTTATACGAATACATTTTTTATAATTTATTTATTCAGAAAGAAAAAATGCGTAATATGACGAATTTAATGTTAATTGCACTGTATTATTCACTTTTCATGTGGTTTGCATTTTAATATCCTTAAACTCGTTTGAAATAATTTATCATTTATCGACGAATGAAGCGTTTTAATTTGGTTGAAAAAAAATCGTTTACTGTTTCAATTAAATAATTTTTACGTGCTTCGCATAACATAAATAATTCAATTTTATAAATATATTGCAATGAAATCTCATGCAACGCTTTCAATATATTTTACAAGAGAATCGAATATTTCGCTAAATGTAATTTAAAATTTTTTGCATATCGATAAAATAAAATAAAACCCTGACAAACTTAAAAGTTGATCACAATCATTATATTTGATAAATGAATATTTCGTTACAGTTCGTACATTTCCCGTTCTATTTTTCATCAAAGTTATTATTTTTATTTATGATATAAAATATTTTCAACTAACAATGTCATTTGATATTCCCTATAAATATCCCAATTATTTTTATTGATATTTAGTGCCTCTTATATAAAAACATTAGATCTTATTTTTCACTGAATAAAGTAAATGTCACTTATCCTGGAAAGGCCGGGTCTGACTTAAGAAAATACCATTTCCTTTCCCTTTTTCGATTAGCTCTACCGTGAAGTCCGTCGACGTCCGATACGAAACGAGTGGCAGTGATTTACGGTTTCTGGTCTATCCTAAAAAAAAAGGAACGCTCCTTAACTCCCTTATATTTGTATCCCTGTTGCGAAATGATCAAAATATTTTCTTTTTACCGTCAATCGAATTTATTTGCTTTTTTTTATTGATGAAGATATATTAAAAAGTATTCGTTGTTGATATAGGATTAAAAAAAATAACTGAAAAAATATAGAAAGAACATTTTTTAAATTAAATAAACAATCAACTATTTTCGATTTCAAATAACTAAAAATTCACAGACTTTCAATATTATTCATAACTTGTAAATAATTTCAAAAGCCATTACATCCGCTTAAATTGTAAAGTGGAACTAATATTGAATAGTGATTAACCGTGGCCAAAATTTGACTTGTAGATCCTTCAACTCATTAGGGTTTCCTCGTAAGCCTTCATTAATTTTTCCTCCCTGTTTATTATCCCCTGCATACATTAAGCCAACAATTATCGTGAATTCGCTTTTCGAAGAATTCACCTGAAAATTGCATCTTGCGCCAGATCCTCCGCTCGACCTTCTCCCCTTAATTGTGCTTTTAAAATATTCTCTGGCTAATCTCTTGTTTAAACCGCCAGTATAAGGTGCTGCATTACGTTTACCGAAAATACACAATTGAGTAAATAAAGTTTCACACGTGTTGTTTGTTGAGATACACGATTGCCTTTAGTGTCCTAAAAAATATTAATGAAAACAAATAAGTAATTTACACGATTAGTCCTGTAAATAATAATTATTTAATAAAAGTAAACATTTATTTTGGTAAATGAATATTTATTTGATTAAAATAATTAATATTTATAGTGTTATTTTAATAACTTTTAATTGGATTTCAATTTAACTAATTACATTTCAGTATTAAAAATAAAAAAAAAAACAAATTAAAACTGAAGAAATGAAAAACAAATAGTATAGCCCTATATATTTCTAAAATCACCCGCTATCTTCAGTCTCAAAACATTACCTCGAATAACCTAAAAATTATAACTTCTAAAAAACAAGTGTCCCATTTCCATAAACAACACGAATCGATACTTAGGAAAACAATTCCGTCCTCCCCTATACCCAACAACATCGCTTTCCTCCTCACACCCCCACCAGCCCGTAACAATCAATAAAAGAAACGCAACAGCGTTATACGAATTTCGCGAGCCGGCAAGCCTATAAAAAAAAAGAGAATCGCATCTCTCGTCTTCCAGCGAGCTTGCATTGTTTCGCCCCTTCCGTGCTCTTCATCCTTCAGAGCTGCGGAGCTCGTTCCATATTGCGATGCTCGAGGTGTGCGCGCGAGCGCGCGCAAAGATAAAAGCTTTAAAACGGGCAAAGCGAGAGCAGGGAGAGAAATAAGGCTTCCAGCGGAATAAAGTGCAAGGTAGCACGCGCTAGGGCCGCGACACAAAAGAAATACGAAAAGGCGATAACGGCGCGAGCGACGTACGTAGGTATACGCACGCGGGCCGGGAGTGAAAAATAAAAGGAGAATAGGCGTCCGTCGGACCGCGGCTGAGTGATTTCGAAGGAATTTTCAGGGAGAGGTAACGAAGGAAATTGAGAAATGGAGGTGATAAACGAGCCGCGGAAGGGTGAGACAAAGGTATCGGGTTGATCGGGTGTTGGTGATATGCCGAGCGTCAAAAAGAGAGCAGAGAGGGTGGATGAGCGTGTGCTTTGGGGGCTTATCGTGTACGAAGGCATTGTGAGGATGGCGGGTTTTTTGGAGTAGAATTCGGTTTTGTGCTTTTGCTTTGTTGTTGGTCGTTGACTTAGTTTAGAGTGGAAAATGTGAGTGATAGCTATTTATAGATATAATAGGGTCAAATTTGAAGGTTTTTATTGATACCGAATATTATGCTGTTTACTTATTAGAAACAATATTTAAAAAAAATAGTTTTCGAAAATTGTAATCTAAATATTGTTATTTTAATAATTATATTTATATAAGTAAATTTTCATCGTTTCTGAATTAACTAGACGAAAGCTCATGTAGCAGGATGGAATTGAATCGCAATTGGTTTGAGAATTTCCTGCTATAGAAAATTTAATTTATTCATTAATAATATTATTCTCAACTAATTAATGATTGATTGAGTGATTTAATTATACTCTGTTAAGTATTATTAACAACAATTTTGAACCCGTATGAACTGATAATAGTTTAATTATTAGTCATTAACTATACGCAAAAGCAAAAGCGGTCACTATTCGAAATTGCTCAATGATTAGTGCAATTGACTGGAAATTTGACAATAGTTTAAAATGTTCAATTCTTGTTCAAATCTGACAAGGGCATGTAGAAATAAATTCTGTTATAACAAATTTCAGTAATTAAACTTTCAATTCTCCATAAAAAAGCACGAGCAAAATATCAACAAAACACCATTAAAAATCCCAATAACGAAAAACATGCTCAACAGAATAAAACTCAATCGCAGCAGTCACTTGGCAAATCCTACAAACTAAGAAATCCCAGTCGCCATCCACTCTAAAATCCATTTAAATCCGCGCGCCTACCGAACGTCAAACTCGCAGTGCGCAAATGACGCGGCATCGTAAAAAAGAGAGAACCCCGCGAGAAAGCGCCGTGAGAAAAAAGCCAGTGGCCTCGCCACGAGAGCGATAAAACGCCAGAAAAACTCGGCGAGATAGCGTGCCGTTTGAGAGAGAGAAAGAAAAAAAACGCAAGAAGAGAAAAAGAGAGGGAGAGAGAGAGAGGGGGGGGGGGGGGGAGAAGGAGGAGGAGTAGGATAGAGTAAAGCAGGCGAAGTCCGGCAGCAGAGCATTGTCGAGTTTTCGTATAAATTTCTCCTCGACGTAAATTCAAAAGGCTTGACGCTACTGCAACCCGGGCTCCCGTACAAAGACGCGCGCGCAGAGAAAGCGAATAAGGGGGTAGTTTAGAGGTAAATCTCTCTTGCTCTCCCCGGGCGCATTCAGTCACTCGGCATATCTTTATCTGAGCGTGCCTTTGCGTTCCCCCTCCCCCCCCCCCTCTCTCTCTCTCTCTCTCTCTCTCTCTCTCTCTCTCTCTCTCTCTCTCTCTCTCTATCGTGTTGCCAGTTCGCTCCTTTATCTACCTGTTTTTTTCTTTATTTTAATGTTATAGTTGTTTTTCCTTTTTTTTTACAGAGAAGAGTACACAAATTACCGATGCGATAAGGCACGCGGCCGCTGCGCCGGAATTTTTAAAGTTTAAGAGCAATACGGCGCATTGCTCTTTACCCGTTGGTTATGATGTTTTCTTATGGGAGAATAAAGAGAAACGAGATTTCGCCTTGTATATTTTTGCGAAAATCGAGCTTTTTTCGTAGTGCTCCTACTCTGAGATCTTCTTTTAATATACTAGCTCTGGCGTTTCGTTTAAAATTTAGCTCTCAGCACAATAAGAAGACATGATATTCTTATGCGAGAAAATCTCACAGTATTTTTTCTTTAAGCAATTTATTGCATTCTTTTTGGCTCCTCTTATCTAATTTATATCGAATTTCATCCGTCAAATAGAACATTATCAAATAAAGTACAATTATTGGAAATTTAAATCAAACGATCAAAATATCTAAATATTTTAATTCCATGACCTCATATTGCACATACGTAGTTAATAATTAAAAAGGAATCAACGACGAGAATTAAATTCCATATCAGTGCTAAAAACATATTGAAGTAAACGATCATCATAAAAATTCTTGCCAAATTCATGCATTTATGTAAATTTCTGGCAGCCGGAGTCCTCTCTCTCTCTCTCTCTCTCTCTCTCTTTCTCTATCTTTTTCCGTCCTTTCTCATCTCTCTTTCTCTTTAGTTCGTCCCTATCTCTTCCCCTTCGAGTCCGGACAGAGCCGCACTGCAGAGGCTAACGGCTCCATGAGCATGAGAAATTAGTAGCGCGTATTTAGTCCCACGAGAGCAAGAGAGCAAGAGAGAGAGAGAGAGAGAGAGAGAGAGAGAGAACGCAAAAGCCCGGGCACGAATATCCGGAAAATATTGCGGCGCATTTCTGCGTAAATGCAAAACTGATTAGCCAGCGGTGCGCGCGCTTCTCTGTTTTGTTTTTTAATTAGGAAAAATTTTGGGTTCGAGACACGCAAGGATGCATTGGCTTCAAAGAGCTGCCGCTTTTGGCAATTAAAGTAGGGGTGAGGATGAAGGTGAAATGAGAAGGCAAAAAAGTAACGAGAGCTCTTTTTAGTTTTTTTTTTAGGCATGTTTACGCACAAGATGCGCGAAATCGTTTTCCTAGGCTAGTTTTTTTGCAGTAGCTTGATTGAATTTTGAAAGTAAATAGAGAATTTTTTATGAACTGGATATAGAAAAGTACTCGGTGCTTATTTTGATTTATATTACTGCATATTTTTAATACTTAATGAGCATTTCTTTCACACAGTATATAAAAATTAAATCTTTTTTCCTGATGTTTAATATTATTTATTTTTCAATTTACTTTTTGTCATATATTTCTTTAATGAGTAAAATAGAACTTTTTTGCAAACATATTCACTTTTATCTCGCATTAAAATTGATTAATCTCTTACTCTGATAAAAAATTCTTAAAAGTTAAAAAATTTTAAATAAAAAATTTCTAGTATTTATATATAATCACAACATTCACTTTATACTTATGGTTATTTCAATTTTCTAGACACAGAAACTTATGTCAAATAATTAATTTATTTTTCTTAAAGGGTTCTTAGCACGTAACAGGTAACGCGAAAATTGTTTCAACGTGCAAAGCGTAGGAAAACGTGACAAGCAATTTAAAAAATGTCAACGCTGACTGAACATATGATGGATTTTAAAGAACGAAAGAAATATCACATTTTGAAAAGAAAATTCGGGCTAAATTTAATGCGTAAGATTCGTAATTTTCATATAAGAATTTTCATATAAGTAAAATGATTTTGTCTAAGAAATTGTCCTCTAGTGAAAGAAAACATTTTGTAATTATAAAAAATTGAAACTATAAAGATTTCTTTTATTTTAATAATATCAAAAATATTAAAATATTATAAAAAAATTTCATTTTAACTAAGGGTAAAACTTATACTACTGATGAAAATAAGCACACATTTTTATTATAAAGAAGCTAACAAATATTTTTAAAAAAATTATTATATAGTGTTAGTTCCTATTTTTAATACTTAAAAACTTAACATTTTAAATAGATAAATTATCCTCAAAGTCAAGCTGACAGTACTGATTTTAAATTACTGAAACAAATAATTTTTTTCGCTAAATCTTTCACCGCATTCACGAATTTACCTCCCAAACTCCAGAGCTAACCAAAAGCAAGATAGCGCAATTCAACCCTCGGACCTATTCTCGCCGCGTGAAAATCACTTTGGTCAGGACAAAAGATCCGAGCTCTCGTTTTCAAAGCCTTCTACACATGCGCTCGCGATTACGCAACGACCTAACGAGATTAGCCGATCAATCCGGTAACGGCTCGAAAAGCACCGCTTCTCTTCTCTATACCTCCTCGAACGGTTCCTCCTCTACTTTGTGAGGGTTATACTTAAAAGCCGTGAAGCTATACCTGGCTCGCTTTAATTTAGATACCGCGAGCTTTGCCTGAAGACGGTTCGTCGCTTTTGTGCTTCTCTTTTGGTTCGCGGTAATTAAGCTATGTACTTCGTTGAGCAAAAGAGCTGATGTGTCATTGGTGCGTGCGGTGAATGGAAATAGACAAGTCGAAGCGTGGCTATTTTGCTTGTAGACGGACGCGTTGGTTTGTTCATCTGCGTGAAGAGTATCAGGTTTGTAAAAGTTGCTTTGAGAAGGTATAGAATTTTACGACTAAATTTACGAAATTATGCAAGTTAATAGAAATTAACTGTGGCTTTCAGTCGAATGTTACTTTTAAGTAACTAAATAATACTTGTCGTTTATTGGAAAACTTTGATTAACTTTCCTCAAATGTGCGTTCGTAATAGTTTTCAAATTTTCGTACTTAATTAGTGAAAACATCTCGAGAGCTGGAAACTCACTTTTTCCTCCTTCACTCAGCGACACGCGAACCCTAAAACGGAGACAAGCACTTAATTAATTTGCCCGGCTGCTCCTGAATGACAACCTTGTTCTGTCGTGTTTACCGCGCGTACAGAGTTAGTGGGGAAATGGCGTTATCATGCTTAAGAGGAATTTAATAATAATATTTTAGAATTACCTTTGATACAAAAAAAATGTTATCCTAAACTCTTTAACGTTTTATTTTTTGTTTAATTTAACGCTTCAGGAGAGCTATGGTTTTAATTAGATGTTTATTCTAGTTACAAACGTAAACAGCAATTAGTAGAAGAGATGCTTAAATAAAGCACTCCAACTATGTGGAGTGTGATGTGATATGTGGAATTTCTTGTTCAGTTGAACTTGTGTAGGATTAGTGTAAGCGCTGACTGTGGTAAACCGCTTGTAACGTTTTAACATTTACAACGCCGCTTTTCTGGACGTTAAGTTAAATGTTATCTAAACATTTTCACGGTTAGTGAAATATTTTGGCTTAAATATGGCAGGAATTCTCTGTGGATATTCACGTTTTAAACAGTCGTTTTACTCTGAATAACTATTTTAAATATTAATTATTTCAATGCTAATATAAGAAATAAATATTATCTTATTAGAAATAATTTTTCTGTAACAATAGTGAAAACACCTGTCTGAATATTTTTATCACAGTGCATAAAAAACAATGCGAAAGAGATCATGCAATTAGCTTAAGTACTGATCAGCTTCAACTACAGTATTTAGCCGTAACTGAACGTAAGATCTTTTCCGGGCAAAAAAATCAGGTTACTCGTGTTTCTAAGCGGCACTCAAAAGAAAACGTTTAAAGCCCTCAAAGAGCAAAGGAGAATTTGTTTAAAAATGTTTACTGGCTTCACGTCACCTTAAAGCTAAGAGGTCTTTTACTCCTGAACGTCAGATGCTTTGCCAAGATGTGGTGATATTTAAGATAAAATTATATTAGTTATTTTTACAACTTCATTCCCGTTTTTTAAATTTATAATTTAAAACTTTTATGTTGTAAAATTAAAATCTTGAAAAATTTATATAAAAAAATACGTGCACCTAGTTTAAATATTAACACTGAATTGAAACTGGCCGAAGCGTGAAGAATCTATAAAAAAGTATTTAAACAAAACAATAAAACAACAGCTTTTTTGTTCAACCAGAAGAAAACATTTAGAAAATATATTTTCTTCTATATCCTTAATATCATATCAATAAAACCTCGCCCTTCTTCACCGAACTCCACGAAAACCACCGTAAACATCCAGCTGCCCTCGCAAAGCAAGCCTCCAGCTATCAACAAATTACCCTAATCTGCGAAAGAACGCGCTTGCCAGATGGTCAATCGATGCCTCTAATGCGGAACGTCAGAACCGAGAGAATAACGCGCCGGCCACAGGCGTGCGATAGAGAGCTCGTGTATGCCGCGGTTAGGGAGAAGCCGAGAAAGAAAGAGAGGGAGAGAGAGAGAGAGAGTGCATTATGCACGTGCACGCGCGCCCGACTGGCGCAGCGGCTCTTTTTGGGGCGCGTGGAAACTCCAAGAGGGGGGGGGGGTTGAAGCCGCGCGTGCGTTAGGGCGCACCGGGGTCATCGGCGTAGTTATGCGGAGATGCTGGGCGAGCTTTCCAGGTCACTGGTTCAGAGAGCGGAGGATCCACTTTCTTATCCTGCGCGGCTTTGCCTTTACGGTGCGTCTGTTGGTTAATTTTTCAAAGTTCAGAAGCGGGTTGTTCGAAGTACTTTTGCGAGCGGATTGCGCAGAGTAGTTGGCTTGTTTTGTTGAATGGTGAATTTTGGAAAATTAACTGGAACTTGCGCGATTGAAAAGTTCTTGCTTATTATTATTACATTTTGCGTTTTTACTTTAAAATGTCGAGTATCAAAAATGAACGAAAGAAACGAATTGTTTATTATAAAGGGTTGATTTGTAAAATGTTCGCATCGATTTTATCAAAGTTCTAGTGGTGGTTTACCAGCTGCTAGACTAGGTAGATGCCAGCGTTGCTAAATTTTCCTGAATACCGAAGCTGATTCACGCAAAAATGGATTGAATACCCGGTACACCGTAAAGTACTTGATCACGCTCTATACATCACTTGACCACCTTGATTGAATCACAAAAGACTTTTGTGAAATAAGTCATTTCAAAGATTGAGTTTAATGAAAATCTAAAACATTAAATTATTAGTTCATTAAATAAAATGATATAAATCAAACTTCTAATACGTTCATCTAGAAGTTCATTTTGGTTTCTTTATCTTATTTGGTCATAAATAAAGGTCGCCTAACTTTCTAAAGTGTCGTTATTAACTTCCTAGTCAGAATCGAGTACGAGCTTACTCCTTCTACCATTTTCGCGGTATAAAACTCACGTAGACTCCAATTCACCACACTCTCTCTCACACACATACCCACACACACACGGCTGCATCGTTTAAGCAGATACTCACTGGGCATTAGTTCGCGACTATAAATCCGACCTGGGAAACTGGTGTAGGCATTGGAAACTTTATGCTCGGCGCGGGAAATTCGACGTGCCGCGGGCACGCGCGCGCCAGCTGCTTGCACGACTTCGGGAATTCGATTACAAAACGACTACCTAACACGTGTGCGCTTATTCTACACCCCCTTGGTCATGCTACTTCCATCGTTACACTCCATAGATACTCTAAGTCAAAAATGGACTTGTCGAATATGCGCTCATCAGAACGTCTCCACTATATTTACAAGGATCTATCCGCGACTGCGCACTTTAACATCTCAACCTATTCAAGCATCAATCAGCAAAAGAACTCGTAAAAAACTCGTAAATAAACAATGAAGCGCACAAGCGCTCAGAAACGAGAATGAGAGACACCGGAAAGAGAGCGGACTTTTAATTACCGGCGTGCGTGATAGCCGCACCATAGTAGGTATCACCCGAGCCGTGAGCTCGCGTTCGGCGACTTCATTAGTGCGCGCGACGCTGCGAGATGGTGCGCGGCACGTATGTCTCTCGTTCTCTCT
The DNA here is from genome assembly GCA_030522685.1 of Eupelmus azureus. Classification (NCBI taxonomy): domain Eukaryota; kingdom Metazoa; phylum Arthropoda; class Insecta; order Hymenoptera; family Eupelmidae; genus Eupelmus; species Eupelmus azureus. The sequence goes on along the minus strand of JAPYZA010004313.1, from coordinate 11,934 downwards.
CTCTGTCTACCTATTTAGGTCTCTTACACTTTTTCTCGCTCTTCTTTATGACCGCCCTCGTCGCTCGCTTTATCGCACCCTGTGAATTCTAGATAATTTCCATCTGGCGAGCGTCGTAGCCTCGGGTGATGGAGATGGAGTTACGATGATGGGGAGTAAGCGCACAGGGAGAATGGAAAAGGGTGATTGGACCGTGCTGATCGAAGCTAATGAACGGTGCGGTAGCTGCGTGTGGGGGAAAAAATTGTGGGATTGAAATGGAAGGCAGAAAAAATATTGAGGGAAAGCGAATGGTTTGGATGAAACGTTTTTATTATTGGATTTTTTCGTGATTTTCTTCAACTTACAATGTCACTCGTCAATTATCACTTACCTTTTTTCGGATTTTTCAGTTTTAAGTACCTATAATTGTACCTATAATTACTGATTCATTTACGCTTTTCCGTTTGAATGTATAACGTATTTCTTAGTAGCAGTAAATTCTTCTTATGATAGCTTTGAAGTTCCTGATAAAATCCCGCTTATCCTCGAAAAAAAAATCGTTCCTTCCCACCCAACCAACGATCATCAATCCTTCCAATCCACATCCCAAACTTCCAGCAACTCCCTTAAAAAAAAAAAGAAAAAAGAAACTAGCTGCAACTGCATCTCTCCAATACAGGTCTCGGCTACAGTTCGACTCGGGGCGTAACGAGCACTTGTAGCCTCTCTCAGTGCTGGCCCCCCACGTACGACTCGTATATAAAATCCCCGCGTGTACTGCTGGCCCGCAGTTCTCCGACGGTCAGCTCAGAGTTAAGCAAATTGCTGTCCAGCGGCTGCACACGCACCCACGGGTTTACGAGGGCAAGCGCCGGCTTTCGCTGGTGAGAGAGCCAAGTTTCGGCGCTCGCCCGTTGAGGGAACAGCAACGGCTGAGAAAGACGAATAGAGCGAGAGGTGTTGGGGAAATGTTTGTTAGGACGTCGGTCGAGCTGACCCTCGTTTGAGGAATGCGCTGGGTGTGCTGCTGAACTTTGAGGGGGTATTGGAATGCGGTTTTGAGTAGGAGTACAAGCAGCAGAAGTATGTGTGTATTGTTGGAAAAATGAGGGGTTGGAAGGAAGAGCTCAAAGTGATTGGTGGAAAATTAAAGTGGGCTTGGTTAAAACGAGTTGATAATTCGTAAATTATTATGCATTAATGTTACTGTAATTGGATATCTATTGTCTATTCCACTGTAACTCTAAAAAAAGACAATCCAATTAACGTACCATCTGTCCTAACCAATCCATTAATAACCAGTTTTCGTCTAGACAGTTTCCAAAGCAGTAAACATTTCACATAAGCCATAAATGTTCCGATTTCTATTCAGAACCAGCTGTCTGCCCTCTCAAACTACCCTCGGCCACATTCCGCCCTCTCTCCCAAGAAGAAACTTCATTCTCCAATGCAAATCGCGAATTCCCAGACACAGGCCGAACCTCTGCTCCGCTCTCTCTCTCACGGTCCGAGCAATCCGACAAATCGCCTTACCCGAGAAACATGCATCGTCGATATATACCCAGCGCCTCTCGAACCGCCTTCTTCTTCCTCTTTTTTCTTTCCTTTCGCTATCTCGCGCGAGCAGCCCACCCCCATATATCTCAGGCAGAGCCTACACAGTCAGCGCGGCTACCCCCGAACTTGTGTAAGGATACCGTTGACAAATGGGCTTTTTCCTAGCACGCGTGTCTATACAGGCAGGAGATACAACGCGTTAGAGAGACTTTTAATCTGGCCGGCTCTATCGCGATACGCGCTGTCCGAGGGGAGGGAATAATCTTTGTTTGCGATACAAGCGTTGCCAAAGCGTTGCGAGAATAATGGGCCTGTCGGGCTAGCGTGTCATGGTTACGGCCGATGATGAGCCAAAGTAGATTGGCCGAAGGTGGGGAAGTGACTGGACCGGGATGAGTTTAATTGGTGTATCGGGGTAATTAGCGGCGTGGTTTGATGTGTGTTTAGGCACGAATTGTGAAAAAATAGGAAATCTGGAAAGTAATCAGTTCTTACGTTTCAGTCAGTATATATTTGCGACGAATGTATAGCAACAAAGTCATGTCATGCTAAGAAACCATAGAAGAAAATGAAAAAGAGACAACAAAGAGCCGTGGAATTTGAGATACCGCAAAGGACATATACAAGCCGCAGTGAATCCTGCGGAAGATCCAGGATCGATGACAGGCTGCATTCCACGATAGATCCGATGTGCGGTGAACTACATGTGTAATGTAGGCAAAACTTGTAACTCGCTCTAACGCGCGTAACGTAGCGAGTGAATGCGGCGCGGCGCGTGCGCGGGCATTTCTTGCTAACTTTCGTTCCCCCGGTGCCAAACTGTCTGGAGACTTGAAGGGGATGCGGCGGCGCGAACCGGGTCACTTTTTCACTGATTCAATCTCCGTTGAAAAGTAATGCTATTTCGCCACTGAACGCGAATGATCGTTTATTTACGCGGTCTTTGTTATTTGTTTTTGTATTTGGATTAATAAAGTTTCTTGATTGCGCTGTTGTGATTTTATCGATTTGACTTGGAAATTTTGGGTTTAGCATGTTATTATGAAACTTTTCTGTCGCGAAATTTGAGACGAATAAAATTTTGTTGTCATAGTATTTTGTTCTTGGATTTTTAGAATCAATAATCTCTGATAGTGATGCACGGCAATGAATACAAATTATTATTAAGTTGCTTACGATAATTTAGGTAAATATTCAAAAAAAAAAAAAAAAAATCAAAATTGCCTTTATGTAAATTGAAAGTTCGAAAAAAGGAAAGAAAAGTCAACTAATAACAAATGAATTAGATAGAGACAGGAAGAAGATTATTCTTGTAGGATTTATACGAAGAAAAAATTGAGTGAGTAAAAGACAGTGACATTAATTCCTTAAGGCATTTTGAAAAAAATGTTGGAATTGTAAGTTTTACAGAAAAAGAGAAAGACAAAAGCTTTCCAGAAAGTAATCCCGAGTAAAATGGAGCTGCATATACTTTTCATTCATTCATTTCTGAAGCATTTTAGAAAATTAAACGTATGAATACAATTAATAGTTAGTGCAATCGGAAAAATTAAAAGAAAATTATTTTTTATTAAAAACAGTAGAAGCAGAATAATCTACAAAATATGAAATAATAAATATAAAAAGAACGAAAGAAAACAGAAATGAAATATTGCAGGAAATATGATTGTTGCACTGTAAAGGAAGACGTCGTCAACCGCACTAAACTCAAATGTAAATAGCCCAAGAGCTTCACCAAGTCCTTCTAACGTTATCTCAAACGTAAAATGCATCGTCACTGTACTGAGATAGGGAAGACTACGGAGCAACTTTAGTACTCCTCGCTCTACCGACTTACGTCTTACCGTAAAATAAAAATCATGTTCTTCGCAATAAAAATTAAAAACTTAATAAATGCGCTACTTAATTACTTCTATACACATCGAAAAATTTTCATCTCGGTCCCGATTACAGCATCGAGACAGCGTCGACTTGGCAAAAACATCCAGCCGCCAAAGCAATATCTCGCTCGCGCCGTTAACAATGCCTATAATTTTTATTACGCCAAGCCCTTTGAGCAGCAGAAACGATAAAACGCAGCCGACAAGGAGCGAGGTAAAAGGCATACAAGCCGCGTAAAAAAGCGGCAGGGAGAAACAACGGAAAAAACGTAATAAAGAATGCCAGGAGAAAAATCGAGCGGAACTGAGTGAGAAAAGAACGATAAAAAGCTCCGGGGGCCGCGCGCGCGCAACAGCCGTAAAAAAGAAGAGAGATAAAATGAGGCTGGCGCGCGCGAGCGCGAATGGAAAGTTAGACAAGTCATAGGAGCGCAGAGCGCCGGGACTAGAACAAACGAACGTACGTGCGCGAGAAAGATAAAAGGAGATAGAGGCCCGAGGATGGGGGGAGGGGGAGGGATAGAGCAGAGAATCGGGCCGCTGCAGTTCGGAAGTTCAACGACAGTTCGCTCGCTGCTACTGCGTCCTCGAGGTACGGGGCATTATGTGCTGATAGTTTAATTCCGTTATTATGCTCTTCACGGGTCTCCGGGGGATTACGCGATCATCTTCCTAAAATCCCGAAAATCCCTCGCGTCTCTCTCTCCCTTTTCTTTTCTCTTCCTCTCTCCGGCGCGATTTGGTCTTGCTTCTTCTTTTTTCCGTCCAGATGCCGTGAAGCCTCGGGGCGCTTCAAGGAGCAAGAAGCTCTGCTTCTCGTTTAAAAGATTCAGCGCGTCGCCTCGCACGCGGAACGATTGAAAAACTTTGGACGCTGCGAGGACTGGTCGAGGGCGAGACACGAGTTCGGCGCACGGATTTGTGATGGGTTGGATGGTGCTGGGATTGTTGGTGTTGAGGAAAATTATGATTTGTTAGTAATTATATGATAGTGGATTATTTGTAGATTACTAAAACTTTGTTTTCAATGATCGAGTGACGAGTCTGACCAAACCTGTATTTTTCTACTGAAAATGCGTCTCTTTAAATCCATTGACATAACCTTTTTATTTACTATAAAATTTATTGATGATTATTATAGGAAGTAATATTACACTTTATTCCCTTTATATTAATTTTTATAAAACTATGCAATTAATAAATATTTTATTAATAACTATTTACTACATTTGAGGTAGCTGTTTCGTAATGTATTCATACAATGTTAAATAATAAAGAATCATAAAAAATTTTCAGCAAAATTGATTCTCACAGTTCTCTTGCTAAATTTCAGATCAATTTACCGTTTAAATTTTGAGATATTACTTATCCAAAGTTCATGAATTTTATCCATATATAAATATACCATAATTTACAAGCATGAACTTCGAACTTGTATACCTCAAAATCTAAAAGGCGAATCGATTATGCAAAAGTATAAGAATCTTAAAAGAATAATAACAAAATTTATAAAACGATAAGTAATTTTGCTTAAAATTTTACAAACACATAAATCACCCCTATCACCACGTCACCCCACATTCTCCTCAACATTTCCGACTTATAAAAACCCCCTTAATCTCCGCGCAATCTCAAAACCAAAAACGAAATCTCTCAACCCTTCTGTTTATCTCTTGTGCTTGCAGACAACGTGCCTAACCGAACTGCCAGACGTGGCGCCGTGCAACGGCACGGTGCGTCTGCCGCCGCCCTGCGAGGACTCGCCGAGCAGCGGCAGCAGCGGCAAGGAGCGACGCTCCGGCGACGACTCGCCGCGCAGGCGCTGCCGCGTCCTGGCGCCCGTGCTCCTGCTCGTCGCGGCGCTACTGCTTGGTGGGCTCTGCCTGCCCCTGCTATTGCAGACAGCCCCTGCCACGCACCAGCAAAGGCTGGACGTGATCAGGAGGATCCTCACTGAAGTGCCTCTGATCGACGGGTAAGTCTCCCTTCTCGGTCTCTCTCTCTGTAGTCAGTGAACGAGCGGCTGGCTGCGACTGGACAAAGATAATGGCGGGAGTAGGAGGAAGTCGTGGGGGGATAGATTAAGAGTACTCCATTGTCGAGGATTCTGCGGCGCGGTAGTTCGAGGGAGAGATCCTCTTGGGATGCCCGCTGCGGTTCTTAGTTCTTATTAGGTCGAGCTGCTGGCTTGTTCTCTCGATGGGATAAAAGGGAAGACCGGCCGAGGGGTGGGCATTGAACTATTGGGCTTGGTTTGATGTTTTAAGTGCTTTTGATTGTTGGGAGACTTCCGAGCTCGCTTTGAATTTATGCAGATGCTGCACTCGCGACGCTATTAATCGTGGAAAGAACAAAAGTCGGTAGTTGGATACTTTTCGTGATAGGGACAAGCCATTTAACAATACTAATAATTAAATCGAAATGGAGAAGTCTTTAACTGCAAATTTTAAAACGAAGTCAGTTAGCTTTGTAATTAGCTAACGAATCATCTAAATGCAGAACGATAAATCTTTCAAAACCCAGACGAACAGTTTCGCGAACCTTCAAAGCATCTGCATTCCCCATTCCGACATCGAAATCGATATCCCTTGAAGGAAAAGCTCTTCTCTAAAACGTCATTCAACACAGCCCGCGTACACTCCGCTCGGAAAACCTTAGGCAACTTCCCTCGTTCTTCGGCAATCCCATCCCAGCAGCTCAGCCATCCGCAACAATCCAGTCCTCGCGTCTCTTACATTTTTTTCTCTCTCTTCCGTTCGCAGGCACAACGATTTGCCCTGGAACGTCAGGAAGTTCGTACACAATCAGCTGGGAGAGGTGAATCTGAGCAGTGACTTGGGCCGGGTCGATCCCTGGGCCAAGTCGGACTGGAGTCACACGGACATACCGAGGCTGCGGGCCGGACTCGTCGGCGCACAGGTCAGTGCTGTTGTAGAGCTTTAAGCTCGATTCTCTCTGTGTGTGTAGTATGTATGTGCGAGTGTGTGGCTGTCTGGGAACATGGACGGGATAAGCGCGCCCGATAGTTTCGCGTCAAAGTACTGCACCGGATTTAATTGAATACTGACGATCCCGCTGAGGCTCGCGAATGTGACCAGAGTTTGTTTGAGAGCGGGCTTTTTGAAGAGGTGAAAATGGAAGTGAGAGTTTGGGATGCAAATAATTAATTAGAGTTCTCGTTGTTTGTAATGTAATGACGGGTTTGTAATAAGAGTAGTATGGTTTTGATGCTGAGCACGAAATTGTGATGCGTAATTTAAAATAATTACAACTGTTTTAATTGCAATAATTTTAATTTTAAAAAAATCACACAATTCTACGAAATAAAATCACATATTCGTAATCTTTGTGTAAAATGAAATATCATCACTACAAAATTTATCCCCTTAATTCGCTAATAAAAGCACGAACGATAAAAGCCACTAGTTACAGCTATAACGCGGGCTTACAAATCTTGCGAATCCAAGCGGAGAAGGTCAATCGATGGACAGTTTTAGTATCGCAGTGATTTAGGGCAATTACTAGTTTTCACTTTCGCGAGAGCGCGCGGGCGCGTCTTTTCTCGACCACGAGCACTGGGAATTACAGGCTGTCGGAAATAATGAGCTATTAATTTCAATGAAACTACGATTTTATCCCGATTTAGGTTGGATCAGATTAGAATTCGGAACAAATCTGGATTTGCACTGCGGACTTTAGGATGCTGCGGAACAAAAGAGTACGATTAATTGCTTTTCATTATAATTGCATAGAAAATCGAGTGAGCACATATTTGAACTTTTATACTTATATTTTAATTTTATTGAAAAAAAAATTAGGAGCTTATAAAAGTGACAGATTAATTTGAAAAAATAATAATTCAAAAAATATATTAATCATATATTCTCATCGAATAATTGAAATTTTCTTAAAATCGTTAAAAATTTAAGTTAGCTAGAATTTTAAAATGAAAAAATAATTGTTGTAGCATTAAACAGTATTTAATTTTGTGTATTGTTGAATAAATTATGAAGATTAATTAATCTAATGAATCGTTTAAAATACATTAAAGCAGTGTACTTTACTATTTAAATTTCAAAAAAGGTTTTTGTGAAATTTCGTTCGCTTAAATTACTAAATCCGTAAATTTTTTGCAACACACATTTGCATACTTAGCATTATGAAAAATTTCACAAATTTTCACCGACAATGTAAAAAATCAAATTCTAAAAGTTTAGAGTGAAAGAATATGAAGTTAAAAAACAACTATCTTACACATATAAGAAACCAAAAAGTTGAAGTTATAAAAAAATATCCAAATTAAAAATTACGAAAAACATAAATATACCTAATAATAGTTAAAACTTTTGTAATTAAATAAAATTAATTATAAATTTCTTTCTTAAAAAAGTAATGGCCTTAAAAATAAAAGCGTTTTTTTGATTAATCAACTGCTAAATAGGGCAAAATTTGAATTTTACTATTTGTAAAAAATAAATGTAAGATGTAAGTCATTTATTGCCTCACTTGATTTATTGTGGTTCGTATAAATATTGCTTTGAATGATAACAAAATTTTAAAAAATTACTAAATAACAAACTTTTCATAATTAATAATAACTTAACTGCAACCGTTATCTCCACCTGCGACCAGCTTATTGAAATTCTCTCAAAATTCGAAAACTGTATAACCCCAAGATACACTCCAAAAACCAAAGTGCAAAAAGCTATCTCAGAGCGCTCTCGAGCTCGCAGAAGATATAAATTCGTTTAAGCGCGCGGCTGCGCGCCTCTCTGGTATAAATTTCGCGTCTCTCGCTGCACTCATGCGCGAAAACCGCATCTTGCTCCTTGCATTTTGGTGACTATCCTTGAACTTTGCGGGTCGATGTTTTCGAAGAGAGACAGAGAGAGAGAGTGAGAGAGAGAGAGAGAGAGAGAGAGAGAGAGAGAGAGAGAGAGAGAGAGAGATGAGAGAGAGAGAGAGAGTGAGAGAGAGAGAGAGTAAGAGAGAGAGAGTGAGAGAGAGAGAGAGTGTGAGAGAGAGAGAGAGAGAGAGAGAGTGAAGAAATGAAGGAGGTGGTGGATACATTATGCTGTAGGTTATGACTGGTTAATCCAACCGCATGCCGGAGGATAATGAAAGTTCTCGTGCGATACCTCGGTAATTTAAATAATACACCGAACGCAATTCCATTACCTGCGCTCTACGGCGACAGCGGCTCTCTAGCTCTCTCGGTGCTAGTATATAAACGACTTGCGCATAGGCGCAGGTTGAATGGGGATGCGCTTTAATTGCACGAGCGCTTAATTTGAGGCATGGGTGGGTGCGTCTGTGGGAGACTTATGAAAGGCAGGTTTTTTTGCGCTATGCGTTGTAGAGGGTTAAAGTGAGTCTTAGTACGTCGAAGACTTTATCAAGAAATAAGAATAGTTTAGAATTGGCGAAAGGTTTGTTGCGTTCTGGTTGTTATTAGAATAAACAAGTATATAATAGTTACACTTGTGTGCTCCCACTTAAATAATTGGTTATCATTCTAATATACTTTAAGGTGTAAAAATGATGACTATGTATTTTAATAAGGGCTACACTTGAATATGTAAATATTATAAACATGGATTTACAGTGTGGGTGCATGTGTTTATATTCAAGCATATTATGACATTAATGATTTTGCAAGTTTCACTGCTGCGGTGAGTAGGTAGTCGGCACCTCTCAAAGGGGCTTTTATAGTAACGCGATTAGCAAATTATTTGGTAAATGACGGTCACTATTGAAGTTTAATCTAATTATATTAATTATTAGATCGTTAAAGCTATTTATTTAGTGATAAACTTTAAATATTTAGTATAATGATAAGGGAGAAAAGAGCATATATGTGCTATAGTACAATTGTATGCATCAAATATCTTCTACACATTCTATTTTAGGTATATTTATTGAAGTCCAAAAATTAATATCAATTTGTCAAAAATTTCAATCAAAAAATCCTAATTTTAATTATTAAATTTTCAAAAAATATTATAGAACTTTAATTTTATACAGAATATTTGAAAAGTCCAGGATAGGGGGATTCGAAAAGTAAAAGTAAGACAGAAGAAAGTTTAAGATAATAGTTGTAGGATTTTTCCCTGGCTGTCACAAAGTGACCTAAATCTGATCTCGATATTGACCTTCAAAGTTAGTTCAAGGTCAAGTTTTTTTTAAGGAACGTCATATTTTTCAACCCGAAAAAGAAAATAACTCGAAACTTTAAGTTCAGGCATGATCGTCCCTAACCCTTTCTTAAACCTTGTAGTCAAAGGCGAGATCAAACTATAAATAGTTCCAGTACAGTTAAATAAATTCAAATGAAAAATTCGGATCAGAAAAACGTTTAAGACAAAAGTTATACGCCTTTTTTCTGTCAGATTCTGACTTTTAGAGTTGCTACCCTGTACCAGAACTTTTTTAGCAGCCTGTATGTTATAATAAATACTTTACCACAATGATTGTACCGATTTAATCGTGGGGTCAAAGAGTAGGAGATAAATTTTCATTTTATCTCTCTTGGTGCGTATACTATTTTTCGCTACAGGGGGGCTGAAATTACCAACTTTCTATTTGAGGTTAGAACGGGAAGTTGGCGCTTTCGGCCCGCTGTTGCGAAAATATTTAAATTTAACATTTCGTACTTTCATTACGTTTCATTCTGGTCCTGTGCTACCCTATGCTATATGTTTACATCGCTTTTTCCTTGAACCATAGAATTTTATTCTAAATTATTCCTTTTCACTGTAAACTCACCAAACTAAATACAAGATACGGTTTTTTGCTAAAACCCCTGTAAACTGTCGCCAAAACACACAGCACCAAAATATTCAGCAGTTCCCTAAACCAAACATCGATACCACACTAGACGTCTCCACGCGCCCAACGCGCTCGCCAAGAGTAAACCAAACTCTCCCTGCAGCGCTAGCAAAGCGCTCCGTTCTGCGCTTCTGAAAATCTCCCGAACGAGGCCCAAAAACTCTTTGCGACTCCGAATCTCCTCTAATCCGAAACTGAAAAATTACCCTCGCTGGCAGCGAAGCCCCGCACACCACAAAAAGAAGTCGTATATAAGCTTTCGGCGAGTTCCCTAAGCCCTGCGCACCGCGGCCAGTGTAAATACAGCCACTCGTCGGTGCGCTGGCGCGCTAAATCTACCGGCTAATCGATCGCGGCGAAGGGGCTAAAATCTGCACTGTTAACACAAAGACGCGGCGCGCGGACGAAAGCTCGGAAGAAGCAGAGATAGAGAGGGCAGGTTCGCCGCTGGACTTAATCCGATGGGCACGCGCTTGCGGTTCGTCTCTCTTTCTCTCTCTTTCTCTCTCGCTCTCCCTCTCTCTGTGTCGACTATGTCGGAAGATAAATTTACGCTGCAGAGGCGAGAAGAGACGCTTTGGATTCAAGATAAAGCGTGACTGAAGCGTGCAGATCACAGATAGTCATGCGGTCGTATACACTTTCTTGTGGTCATCCTGTTTGTGGTCATAGTGCTAGGAATGCTACGTTTTTACCGATTTGCGTTTGCGAATAAGGAAGTGCCGGGACGAAGATGTGACTTTGGGATCTATTGACGCAGTAAGGGCTCGCCATGTAATAATGAACGCGGATTTTGTTGCCATAAAACTAATGCCGTGCTGCCATCGTTTTATGTTTTACAACCATTTGGGGGTTGCGTTCTCTATCTACCACCCTGAAATTCTCCATCATATCAAAGCCGTGCAATCTTATTAAAAGACAACCGGAAAAATCCCCCGCGCCAAGCCATTCACCGCAATCGTCACGCGGCCGAGTAACTCACGCGCAACGTCCCCTTCGCTGATTGATAGCCCAGATAGCTTCGCGTCTCCGTAGTGGCGGCGCAACTGCAAATTCTCGCGCGCGATATCACGCGGCTGCGTGCGCGCGCGAATGACTACGCTGTAAACTACAGCCCGCCTCCCGCGTCAGGATCCTCAAATGTTACCCTCCGCCGGCGTGTTTAGCGGCCGCAAAGATAGTTCATAGGCCGCGTGGCTCCCATCCGATAAGTTACGATCGGCGCGAAGTGGGTCAACAAGTGGTGTGCGACTCTTATCGGCTCGCCCTCGGCTGAACGTAGCACAAGGGGGAGAAAGGGTCGGCCAGATGCTGCGTCGTTATACGCGTCGTCTCTTTCTCGGACGATCGGGAGCCAGGGATGAATTAGCGGCGATTCGCCAGATGAGGAAAAGCCGATTATGACGCGGGAGCGATTGACCGGATGGGATGAGAATACTGAGACACTTTATGGAGGCATGCAGTGTGAGCGGATGTGCTAGACGATGATTACGTTACGATTGGGAGAGGTGAATTTCATAGGTGGTGTTGGGAGTTGTTATAGTTATTGTTTCATTTGCACTGGGTGAGGAAAATGCACACTTACCACTCAAGATATTTTTTTAATTGAGCCCCCTAAATAGGGCTTATAAATGTTTTGCTCAAGCTCATCACACCTGTGAAAATGAACTTCACAGTTTTGCTTAAA
>JAPYZA010004312.1:0-28048 GCA_030522685.1 Eupelmus azureus | reverse complement strand
AGAGAGAGAGAACGTACATATCAAGCCATGGGAGGAAAATAAAAAGGAATAGTTATACGAAAGCCAGACTGATATACAGTTTCGAAGTTACGAAATTGTTTCGGCTGATAAGCCAAGCGTATGCTAGTGTAGCGCAAAGACAAACGTATTTTGTAAAAAAAAAGAAAACACGAAGAGGGAGAGAGAGAAAGAAAGAGAGAGGAGAGGCTGGCCTATATTTTAAACATTCAACGGATGCCGATTGAAGTAAATACGCGCGCGAAGTGGCTCCTTATTTCGGAATTTGAGGGCACTTGATGTTTACTTGACACGCTTAAGGCAATTGCGAGGAGCTTGATCTTAGGTAGAGTGCTGCTTGATCTTTGTGTTGATCTTTCTTTTTGACTATATTAAACTCAGAGTTTAAATGACGATTACATAAATTATGCATGCATTTTCGTTTTAATGGTTTAAATAAAATGAATTTTATAAGAATTTTCGGCTGCTTCGTGTAAATTTGCTAAATAAATGTAATTCAGTCTAAACTTGACGTGCTTAAAAGTTCTGAAACTACTGCGTTGAGATAAGAGCCTTGAGGTAGACGTACTGAAAAGTTTTTTGAATGTTTAAGATATTTATTCTTGAATAGTTTTTGCACCAAGAATATTATAATCCTGTTCGCGGAGATTTTACAAGTTCATATAATATTAACTAATTCTAAGAAAACTATCGAGTCTAAAGTTTAACTTATTTTTGTTTTAACTTCGAACTTCATTAAAAATATCGAGAATTACTTAATAAAGTTATTCTTATAGTTATTTTTAACTTATTTTTAACTTTCTAATTGGAAGAAAAAAAATTTTGACCGATTTAAACTTTTAATCGTCTTGTGAATTAGCTCAATCAATTAAACTATCGAATTAAGCAGATTCTTTACTTCGGAATAAAAATCATCAATATTTCATACTATTGTAGAAGTTATTATTATAGTTATATTAAATTTTATGTTAATATTTATGATAATAACATTTAATAACACTCTAAACGGGATAAATAACATTATACATTTAATAAATACGCATATCCCATCACATTTTGCACTAAGATTATCCCATCTTCATCACCCAACGACCCTTTTTACATTATTATACTCCTGATTTTCTCATGCAACGTTTCATTTTCTCTTAAATCACTCTCAGATACACAAGCCGGCATCGAGTATCACCCCTCTCATACCCCAAACCCCCAACTATTCAAGAATCGTCAAGTAGTAGACGTCAGCGTCTCGTCAGACACTCACCCGATCACCCCTGAGATTCTTATAGGGATGCCACTTGAAGTCGCGCCAGTACTCTAAGAAGAAGGCCTCCGCGTACTCCTGGCCCTCGCCGTTGCCGAACCTACCCTGGGTCTCCGTCCAGGTGATGAGGTGGTCACGCGTCAGGTCGACCTCGAGGTACTCCCGGATGTCGCTGCTTATTTGAGCCTTCGGGCACCAGGCACCCCCATTCTTCTCCTGGCGTATCCTGCTCGCCGAACAGAAAAAGAGTATTAAGGGCGCTGGTTTTGAAGTTTACCTGCCAGCTTGCTTCTGGCGATTTAGAGCTGCTTTGAAAGCAGACGGACGCTTGCGGCTTGTTCTTTCTGGGCTGCGGGGGAGTTCGCCAAGATAATGAGTGATGGGTAACTGTGATGCTTGGGTCGGAGGAAAAGTAGCTCGGGGAGTTTTGAGAAAGTTGAGGGAGGCTTGTTTTATAATGAAGTAAAAGGGCGGGAGGTTTGGGCATGGATGTGAATTTTATTGAAACTTTTTTACTGTTTAAGTTAGCTTTGAAATTTTGATAATGCAGATGTGATGGACTACACACACTGAAGTTTTAGAGCATTGCGATGTTTTGTAATGAATTGATTCAATATTTAGAGGGATTAGTTGGGTGCAGACTGAAAGTCACTTTGAATTATTTAAAGAGAACAAGCAAATGGTTATCACTCTCGACGTCGAGCCGGAACTTTCAATAGAATACCAATCGACATTTTTAATTATAATTTAATTGTATGCCTCGCGATATTAATGGGTCTCTTTATCGAGCACTGAAATTATTGAGTTTTAAATGAAACATTCCATTTAGTGCCACCCGGTTCATAATGAAAGGTGATATATTATATTTTAAAATTTACTTTTGAAGCCATTATTGATAATTTGAAATATATTAAATAAGAAAGAAATAACTTATTACGGTGTACGAAATAATAATACTTTATTTTAAAATTATCGAATAACACTTTTTGTTTATTATTGAAATTTAAATACAGATGTGAAAATAAAATTAAAAATAGGTTCAAAGTTTATTAATTGAATGTGCACAATACATTTCTTTTAATGCTGATTTAAATTACAATTAAATACAATTTTATCAATATAACAATACTCTGAATAACAAATTTTACATTATAATTAAATTTTTTCAATAAAGTAATTATTAAATTAAAATTAAAATTTCATACAGTTACTTTTCTGAAATTAAAACAAAACGAAGCCATTACTGTGTTCTAACAGAAAATAATACAATCTTTTTGTCAAGAAAAATTCCTCTTTTAATGAAATAACAACTCTCAAAGAAAACTCCAAAGCCAGCACCAGAAGAGCAAAATTAACATGTAACTTCCCCGCAAACACAACTCGCAAAAGGCAAAACCCGGGGCAAAAAATCAAAAGAGCCCAGGCAAATCAATCGGCGCGTCGTAAGCAGAACCGTTTTCCCTCTCAGAGCCTCAAGAGATAACCAGCCGCAGCGTTTATTCAGCTTCTCAAGCGAAAGCGAGAGGAAGAAAAAAATCTTCAGAGCCAGCCTCCTTGCTCCTGCTCTTTTGCCTCCCCCTCGGCAATCGTAATAACGATCCTCTTCTATGCATACCTGGCGTTCTGCGGCCCGACGGACTTCATCTCGTAGCTAGAGGAGGCCGTTATGGCGTCGTCCGGAATCTTTCCCTCCTCCATGCCGAGCGGAAGTATACAATGGCCTGCGGAGAATGTACACAGAGAGACGGCATTAACGGTTATCCAATTACCGGCGGATCAGCCGCGCGCGCGCCGGCGACGGAGGAACGAGAGCAAAAAGCGTCTGTCCGCACACAGGCGGGGAAAATAATAACGTTACGACTTTGGCGTGCGCGTATTGACCCTTTGTTGGATTATGCAAATGGCGGGAGGTGGGAGCTGCTCTTTGATAATGCAAGCGCGATGAATGCGGAAGAGAGATCAAAAATTTAATGGCTCGGTAGTAATAAGCGGCGGCGGGGGATGCTGTTTGTGTTTTTGTTTGCCGGCAAGAAGGCTCGGCGCCCGGTGTTGTTAATTGGTTTTTTTGAGCTTGTTTGATTTTTGCTCGTGAATTATTTTTCGAGCGCCGCTGAAGTTTGTAATTAGCTTCTTGCCCGGGTGTTATACAAAATTACGCTCGCGCTCGCGCGGAACGAATTGCATTTGTAATTTTAATTACGCCGATTGTGCCAGTTCTATCGGAAGATATTTCTTTTGCCTCGAGTTGAAAAGTTACTCGGCAAACAGCGCGCAGCATAAATTTTCCTAGCCACGCGTCCATATCATCTGCGCGCATCTCTTACAAGCACTTTATTCCGAGTAGAGCTTCATCTCGCTTTTAAAAGAGCAAACTTGCCTCGCGGCAGCGCGTCCGCGGCTAACTAAGCATTAAAAAGCGCGCGTCATTTTTACGCATTTTCATTTGACCCGGGAGAAAAAATTAACACAACTGCCTGGCGCGCGCCCGGCGACAATGGCCGCGTGTAAGGACTGAAAAATTGCGCCCGAGGGCAAAGCGCCGCTTTGTAATGGCGAGTGTACCGTAGCGGCTATGTCCGCTTTATTTTCTGGTTTCGTGCGTGCGTGCATGTAGCTAGAGAAGAGAGAATCTAGGGGACACTGCTAGGCTATGCGAGACCGAAATGTGATGGTGAGGATGATTTTAGTGGATCGGGGATTCTGCTTTTGTCTTTGGATGTTTAAATATTTGTGATGTAATTATTTTGCAGGATGTTTTTAAAGGGCGGAATGTAAAAACACATGAAAGAGAAATTGAGATTATGCTGCAGCCATTGCGGTTGGGAGAATCTCTGGGTACGGTTTGGTTGGCTCACGATTTCAAAAACATTTGTGGTAATTTTACGAAAAACATTTTCTACGTGTTTCATATTTTTAAATTAAATGTTTTTGCATTCTGTTTTCATTTTATTTCACTAAAGAAAGAAAAAATAATTAAAAATACTATTGTTTTTTGTTCATTTTGAAAAAAATGTTTATAATTTTTTATTTGGATGTCAAAATAGTATATAGATGCTTTCTTTAAAAAAAGATCTATACACTAAATTTAAAAAAAGATTAATAAAAAATTTTTGCGGACTGGCAGTGAGAATATTTTTACCGGATAATGAACTGAAACAGCGTATACGATTTATTTTTCAGCGTATTCGAATTAAGTCATCCACGATAACGAGGAAAATATCGATTAGTTTATACTTCGGGAATTGCGCAGAATTATTTATTTCTTTTTGCGAGTCAATAGCAGTGTCGATAAACACGATATTAATGACTGGAAAAATGTATTCGTGAAAATAGAATCTTCCACTTGACTAATTAAAATAATAAATTTCATTCGCAGTTTACACTCAAACTAACACCACCTAATAGATTTTATGAGCTGTGACAACTCGAAAATAAAACACTCGTCAAACTTTTTCGAATCTCATTTAAAATATATATGTATGCTTCTTCGTCGCAAAGCCCCTGGCGGAATTCCAAAACAACGGGTCAATACACGTTCAAAAGTACCACAGAGACCGAAGCAGACGATTTGCCTATTTTTACAATAGCAAACTCACCAAAAACATTTTTGGGCGCAGACTCCTCGGCGCAGAGGGCCGACGCTATCAGCACGGCTCCTATCAGCAAAACTACCTGTTCCATGATGTGTCACTGGTAATCCTAGAACGCTGCTGCCACCCGGCCTGCAGTAACGTATGTTTCATGATAGGCCCGATGATTTCTGCTTCATTTTACTCTGCAACAATAGAATAAGAAACTTTGGTTAGAGATGGAAAATATGACGAGTAGTAAAGTTTCGTGTATTGATAAATGGATAGGCTAATTCTGACATCGCAATAGGTTGTTTAAGTGTAAAATTGTATACAATTTTCTTTATTTTTACTATTACTAAACTCTCATATAAGCATAAAATGTCTTTTCCTCTCAGAATATCTTTACGTACTAAAGGTTTATTTGCCCTATGCGTGAAAGGGAAATATTGATTTTTGTGAAATACGAGGAAGCATATGATGTAATAGTAATACCAGCGTTAATTGCAGTGTCGCGATATTAGACTTACTTGCTCAACTTTTCTTTCAGCTGTCAATTTCTTTAGAATACATTAATTATGCCTTCGATATTCTAAAGATGAGAGAAAAGTTTTACAATACTTCATAGTCTCTTTGATATTCTGAAATTCTGGAAAGCGATAGAAAGACAAAGGGGTTTCTTTTCTTCAGTATTTCAGTATATAAGTAACAAAATATTTTATAAGATAAGACTAGACATTATTGATTTAATTTGTAAAATTATTGGAAGCTAAAGTCTTACAGCTTATGCCTCATATTCTTTCCTTGAGAAAATATTATTGTAATTTACTAAAATAATTGTTAACATGCTTATACCGTACACTATTATTCATTTTAAAAAGTTAAAATAAGGTATTGTTGTTCAATTTTAGTAAAAGAGTATTATTGTAAATTAGTCCACGTCACAGACTTTAATAAAAAAAAGTTTTTTTTGTTCGTGGCAATAGATAAGCTCCCTTTTAAAATTTTTCAGATTTTTATATAATTCCTTACTCCTAAGAAAAAGTTAAATATTTATTGAATTATCTATTCATTATTAATTCAATCTCAATGCAATCCCAATTATAAAACTTCACCATTAACAAATAAACCAACCGAGAAACAATACACTTTCATTAGATTTTTCTTCCCAAAGCCCAAACTTTCATAAGTCTCGGTGACGCGATAAAAAAAGGAAACGCGTCGATATCGGGTCGATTAAACATTCTCAAACAGAAGCCGATAATTCATAATTGATATAGCGAGGGTCCGGATCCCCTGTTGATCCGAGGGAAGAAGGATCAGCTAACCCCGCTCCGCGAGGAATTTCCGTCTAAAAACTTCTTATCTCTAGCCCCGACGGCGCGCCACGTCGCTAAATGGCAGTAATTAAAAATGCTTTTTAATGAATCCAAGATTAACTGAATTGCCTTTCAACCGGCAGAAGCTGCTTAACATCTCAATAATTTACTGCATCAAAAGTCTTATCGGGCGCTCGTTTTCTTTTCCTTTTTTTAAAGTAATCCGTAGCGAAGGTTGTTGACGTTGCGATGCATAAAAATAGCTGTTTTCATTGAATGTTTTACTGAGTATTACTGAAATATTCATTTGCGACGGAAGTATCTTTTTTGTTTTGCGAATTTGTCTCCTTGGATACCGTGAATTTCCAGAGAAGAAACTCATCTAAATTTCAGAGCGCGTTTTAGAATGTAAAAGAAGTTAATTCAAATAATAAATGATCACCTTACCGTCGTCGTCATTTTAAAAAAAGTTAAAACCGATACGTTCTTGAAAGTCTCTTATTTAACAATACATAAATGAAGGTGAAACCATTAATGTACAGTCATCGCACTCTTATTCATCAGAAGAACTGTAATAAACGAGAATTTATCGGGCATACGTATAATTACAGAATCGAGCTTATAATACTAAAAAATGAAGGCGCAATTATAAGTGAGACTTACATTAACTATAAGACTCTTACACTAAACTTTTATAATTCATGCGAATCAATTCTTTTGCTACTAGAATGGGCGAGTCTCTCATAAGACGATTGACGGACGTTTGTTTGAAAAGATGGATAACATTGACGAAGATGATAAACTAGTAGAAAGTGTGTATAAAAAGAGTTACTTTAAGGTACCAAAATGGTTTCAACAAGCTGGAGGCTTTTGGCCGTATGATGCTGATAATATTAATAAAAAAATTCGACAGTTTATTATTTACACCTTGTTCCTCTTCATGTTTATTGCACTCGTAAGTCAACTTAAAATACAATTTTTAAAATGCTAAATAAAAAAACGGGAAAATAAATTTTATAAAAAATGGAGTCAAGCATTTTACATCAGAAGATTTACATAAATAAATACATAAATAACTAGTTTTAAATATGTAATTAAAGTAAAGTTAATTTCTTTAACGAAATAATAAAAATATTTGATTGATAATATTTAAATAATGTCATTGTTGTTACAAATGAATTATATTATTTAGGTTAATGGGTGTAAAACATGGTGCGGCGTAGATTTTGCAATTTGTTGTGAAAATATTATGGGAATGTTATATGTAATAATGATAGTCACCAAATATTACATAACGATAGTATCTCGAGATAAGGTACATCACTTTATTTTATTTATCATTTATATTTTCGAGAACGTTTAGGTTCATATGAAACTAAAATTATTTTTAGATAGAAATATTTTTGTAGCTTAAAGTTGTTATAAGAAAGGTAGCCCAAAATTGGAAGATAACAGATTTAAAAGAAAGGCAAATTATTTTGAAATATGCTAGAATTGGAGGGATAAAATCATTGGGCTATTGTGGTAAAGTATATAACCTTAAATGTAATATTTTTACGATGTGAATCTTTATAGATTACGATAACATTTTAAAACTAAAGTATTTAATATTTCTTAAATAATTTTTCAAGTGATCTTTTTTTGTATTATAACAAATGTTTTATTATTTTATCTGTGCTATTTATTTCGTATATTAATTTTGTGCAATTGCTTTTTATATGCTTTGTGTTAGTTATTTCATAAATTTTAAATTTATATGTCTGATTGTAAAATTATAATATGTATATCTGTGGCTTTCCGTTATAACCGAATAAGTCATAAATTCGTGTTTTCGAGAAAATGACGTTTTAATGTTTAAACATGCGCCCAAGATCAGAGGAAACGAGTTGAAATCTAACGATTCATTTAGCTACTAAATACTAATATAATTATGTCCATAATTTTGAGAATTATGCTTTTTTTATTGTAAACTAGTCAAACGATCAAGTTATTCGAAAAGGTTGGGAACTGGACAACATTGGACTTAATCTTTTTTATGGTTTTCGTTATAAATTTCACTTAATTAAAAAAAAACGCCTTGAAAAGCAATCGTTATGGACAAATATTAGTATTTTATGAAAGTATATTTTATTTCAATTACTTTATTATTTGATTTTAAGGCATTTGTCGTATTACATTCTCTCGCTTCCTATACTATCCGAACAAGTTCAGTTTTCGTGATAATTCGTGATAATGAAGAAATTAACGGTTTTATATTAAAACGAATAACCAGGGTTAGTAAAAAACAAGTTAAATTTAGATAAATAAAAGCAATGATAATATTGTTTATATAGATCGCAGTGGACTTATTCGTAAAGTTGGGAAGCGATTGTGGAAAAATAGACTTATTCGCTTAGAGCCGATGTCATATCTCTATGAAATAGAGATATTTTTTCTGAAAGACTATGAATTCTATATGAAAGAAAAGCCCTCACGCCTCTCAAATATGTATTATTACTTTTTAAAACTGATTTTACATTAAAGACATTTTTTCTAATTTTTTCAGTTTATATGGTTGTTACATTACTTGTATTTTCTATTGCTCCATTGACTCCTGCATTCTTAGATTTAATAAAACCATTAAATCAGTCTCGTGAAAAAATAAGGATTTTGAAAGCGGAATTTATGATGGATGCGAATGAAAATTATTATAAAATTCATATTTTTGTATGTCTATGTGCTGTATCCAGTTTACTTATATTTTGTGGCATTGATGGATCTTATACAACAATTGTACATCAAAATATTGCAATGCTTGATGTTGTTAAGTTAGTACTTTCGATATAGATTATAAATTTATGTTAATTTATTTCACTATGTTTTTAACATCAATAAATTTTTGAGATTATCTATACTATTAAGAATACGTAAACCCATATATTGGCAATTAATTTTCAATTTTCAAAAAATTTCTCGACGTCAAGTTGTTTTAAGTAATGGAAAACAATAATGTGACGTTGACATATTTTCGAAATATTGATAATTATATAAAATAAAAAGAGTTTATGTATTCTATTTACAAAAAGAATGATTTTATATCGCCTTAAAACTTCTCTTTTCTTTTTGTCGATTACATTTTTCGTTAGACGACTATAATAATCGCATTTTTCAGACATCGACTCCAAGAAGCTACTAAGGCTATTAGTGTACAAATGAAACGAGATTATGATTTACTAGTAAAAGCTATTCTTTTACACAAAAAAAGTATCGAGTTAAGTTATCAATCATAATTTTGTTAATAATAAGTTAATAATATGTTAAAATTATTTTTTGGCTCTATGCACTAAGCTAGAATTTGAATATATTTAAATAAGAAAATATATACTAAATCAAGCTTATTGTGCATATCGTGTTACATAATAACTATTTCCTAACTATGATTATATAGTAATTTTGCTGTAGTTACAATTTAAATTTTTGCTATAAAGTAAGTATCTACTCAAATGAAAAATCTAGAAGTCTCTCTAAAGTCATGAAATTTTTAACAAAAATTCGAGTAGACACCATGTTTTAAAATTTTGTTTAAAAATTATAAATATTAATTACTTAAAAAAAATAGATTTAGTTTATTTATCAGAGATATCTAAATTCATTTTCTATTAAATTTTCATAAATTAGATTCAATGACCTGATTGAGGCCGCCTATTCTTTATTTTTCCTATCTGTGATGATTGCTACTGTTATTTTTTTGAGCGTCGGTGCTGTTGCAGTAAGCAAAAATGATATTTATAGATTTAATCACCTATTATTTCACATAATATTCCCAATAGTAATGTTAAAAATAGTTATTTATGTTTATATTGTATTTTCAAAAATTAATCTATATTTTGGAGAGTAGATAGCACTGTACAGTGGAAGACCCGCAAATCGTTATTGGATTAGAATCATACTGTTTATATAAATAGTAAATAATGTTTTCATAGTATAATAGGTACATACAAAATGGGATTTGACCCATTCCGTATGTAATTCCGATGATTACGTAACAAAAACAATGCACATACTTGGATCTTACATATTTTTATACATATGAATAATTTTGACTTTAGTTTTAGATTTAGTGAGTCAACATGCCTAAAATAATTATTATTCACCGTGGTTTACCTTTTTATGAGGCTAGGAAGCAAATTCTGTAAAAATTGTTAAAAATAAATGTACATATACTTCCTTTCTTCACATAAACAAATAATAAATTTAAAAATTAGTAAACCTCAGTCTTAACATGTTTCTAAAGTAATGTTTAAGACTTACAGAATTTTATATTTTTTTAATGCATATTTTACGTTTGTTTCAATAAAATATACTTATATCATTAATTTTTCTCTTGCATTTAGACTCTAAAAAGATTTGACAACAGTGATTATGTTGAGCTTGTAAGAGCATTATTGATAGAGTTTGGGGGTTTAATTCATTTGCTTTATCTTTCTTGGCCTGGACAAATGTTCTTGGATCTTAGCGATGAATTATATATATCTGCGTAAATAATTTAATATTTTTAATATTTTTATATACATATACGAGCTTTATATGATTTTAAATTAACTGTATCGTTATCAAAAGTTTTGTTAATTTGAAATGTTATATGATTCTTTTTCTTTTTGAATAGTTAGCTATTAAATCGTCTCATTTTTAGATACACAAATGAGTGGTATAATATTTCACCAAAAGGAAAAAAAATATTGAGGATATTGATGTTAAGACTAACAAGACCTATTGTTATCTCTGCTGGAGGACTGTATGTGATGAATTTTCAAAATTATGGATCTGTATGAACTGCTATTTTTAGTTTTAATATAATAAATTATTTTACACCTTTTTTGTACAAAATATTTTTTTAGATTCTTAAAACTGCAGTTTCATATATTGCTGTTGCTGTATCCTTTCGATGATAATGTGTAAAGAAAATTATTTAATAGAATAATATTTTTTAAACCTTACAGATTAACATTATTTTTGTAGTGCAAGTTTTTTATGTTATATAGGAATATAAATAATAAAACTATTTTTATGTGCAGCACTATTTTATTTGTTATATAATGATTACGTTGACCCCGTAACTACATTTCATTTATTATTTTTTTTTATCTTTCAGTTTTAAGTTTAAACAACATTAGCACCCGAATTAGTCAAATTTAAAGAAAATAATTAACAATTAATTCCGGAGTATAACACTCCCAAGCTTTTGACTTTCAAATCCTTATTTTACAGACGAGAGCCCCCAAAGTCCTCAGACATATAAAGCAAGTTTTCACTTTGATAACAAAAATGAGCCCACTCAACCCCGATATATCTTCCGGAGCTTCATCAGCCGTTCTTGTCCATAAATCCCGGATCCTCTGCCGAGCGCTCGCGCTCGCATTGAAAATTCAAATCCCCAAAAACGAGGCGGCAGCTGTTTAGGCCAGCGGCGCGGCGCCGTTCCCTTCTCTTCAAAATCCCTTAACGCAAACTCTCTATATCTCTCTCGACCGAATCCCGGTAAAAACAAGCTTTCCATCCTCTCATCCGGCGCCTTCTCCTCTCGGCCGAGCTCGCGTCCCCAGCTGTTATGAGCCATTATCCATGCAAATTCGGCGCTGGCGCGTCCACCTGCAGATAACGTCGGGAGCGTCACACTTGAAGAGGCGATTTTTTTTAGCTCACCGGCACAAATAATTTAAGGGATATGGAAATTGCCGGTAATGGCTAGGCCGCTGTAAAAAATCTGAAATTCTTCGTGAGAACGGTGCGGGAGCTGGCGCAGATGTAGGAGCGGTTCGGATCGATCGTTAAAGTTGAGAAAAGATGAAGAAATGTAAGAGAAGAAAGTATTTATCTAAATTAAATGTGTTGCAGGATTTTTGAAAATACTTTTAAAAAATGGTATAAAAATTCTTTATTGTCTATTGTTAAAACGAAAGGATTGTGACAAGAATTCAGAGGAACTTTCAATAATTTAATTATTTTTGGAATGTAATTGTTAAACTGTAGAAAAAAAAAGTTCTGTTAATTCGCAGCACTAATATCGATCTACCTTAACAACTATAGGCTTGTTTGTACAAATAATAACAATTGACAAACCATGGCATCCACCTTCACCGGTAAACTGAAATTTAATATCTAATTCCAGACTCACGCTGCCTGCACCCTCCCCGCTGAATTTCATCCACCATAGAATATGCATACGTCAATTAGTTCCATAACCCAAAGATCTCGCGTTGCAAAAACCAAGTCAGCAGCAGCAGTGGCGGCTGTTTTGAGCCATTATCCATGCAAATTCGGTGCGCGGGCCCAGATCAATCCCTGGGATAAAGCGCTAACTCCTCGTGCGCGCTCAGCCTACAGTCACCGGCTTAGCGGCCTTGTGGCTTCTCTTTCTCCTTCTCCTTGTTCGCCTCCGTTGTTTTTCCTTGCAAGCCCCGCCGACTCTGTAAGGCTTGCGAATCCGCGCTTTCTAACCTTGGAGTTTAATGTTTTAATAAAGTTTGATTGCCGGTTGGGCTGAAGATGCTGAATTTGAGATATTGTTAATTTGTTATTGTGTTTTTGCTGAAGTTGTCGAAATGATGTGGATATTGAAGCCAGTTGTAGTTGCGGAAGTGTATTAGAGACATCCAGGTGCTTTGAGTGCTGATATTCTGTCTCTGCGATGGCACTTACAGCAAGAAGTTGGTTGAAGCTGTTGTATCCGATAAAAGTTCTCGAGCATTCTTGAAGTAAACGGCAGTTTCAGCGATAAACTCTTAAATAGTTCATTCATTTGGAGTGCAAAAGTCACTTTAGCAATAAGTGAGTTTCGATGAATTTTCCAATAACCTAGCAAAACAGAAAATACTTTTTGTTTTCTGAAAGAATTTCATTTTCTCTTTCGAGTAGTAAATCTTCATTAGACGAAATAAAAGTATCAAGAGTTTTGTTTTTAAAACCATACTCATTTTTTATAATCAATATATTATTTTAATTAGACATATTTACATTTATTTGGGGAGTTTGAAATCTACAAATAAAACTTACTTAGCAAGAAATGTTTAATCCATCAAACCAGCAGTGCTTTAAAGCCGTCAAACTATAAATGAAATTTAAGTGAAAAAATCAAGTTTAGTCAGACGCGACAAAACCAACCGCCAAACAATCACGAACCAAAAAATTCCTATAAACAATATCAACCCCACCTCACATAAAACTCACGATAATCTCGCTCTACATCATCTCTCCGATTCACAAACAACACCTTCCCCAACCCTTCCCAAAACCCCTTTACGAGCGATTCCCAGGCTAGATACCTCGCAGCTCCGAAAGCGAAAGTTCCAGCTCGGCTAAAAGCCAATAAAAGGGTCATCTTCTTTCTCCACCATACAACTCCGCCATCTCAAGACGAAATCCCCGATGCCCTCCTCCATAGCCGCGAAGAACTGGGCATCGTATAACGAGCGCGCGCAGCGCTCGAACTCGCGTCGTTAAATAACCCGACACTGGCTCAGGCTCGGGTATACAGAGCCGGGAGAGCAGAAGGGAGCGGCCCTAGTCGATTGCCGATAACGAGGCGAATTTCCGCCGGGCGAACTCCGTATAAACCCCTGGGCTCGCCCCCGCGCGCGCGCCGGATGAGTTTACGTATGCGCGTCTCGTGTATACGAAAGGCACCGCGGAGCGCGGCCTGGCTTTATTATGTACGCGGGTGGAAGGAAAGCCGACTATAAAAAGCCGGCGAGCCGGCTTTTACAGGCTGGAGAGTCTCGTGTGGATGTGTTGCTGGTGCATTAAGGAAAAATGCGGGATGAGGATGTATGGATGGGGAGTCAGAGGGGGAAGAGAGAGAGAGAGTTAGATTATTTAACTACCAAGTGCGTTTTTTGAGAACCGTGAATTTCTTTAATAGTAATGAGAGACGCGGGTAAGGATAAAAATGTTTTAATGCTCAGGGTGAAAGCCTGAAGAAAAAGGTAAAAATGTACATTTTAACGATAAGGTTTTGAGTTGAAAAAATAAAAACAAAAATGAATATTAATATATATATCTTTATATTAATCATAAGGAAGCTCAGTTGAAAAATATAGCATGTGAATCGCTTCTACTCAAAACGTTTGCCTATATAAATATTTTATATTTAAAAATTATGAATTAAAAATTTTTTACCGACGAAATAAACCTGCGTGGAAGTTAAAATTTTAGTAATACACTTCACCGAATTATTGAAATTAAAATAATCCTGGTTTTTAATATACTCGACAAAGTTTATTTTTATTGTTTAAAATACAACTCGTCGTTCCTAGTCTATAAGCGCAGAGTGACACTTTGCTGAGCGCCACTACATGACAAGTATGCTATCAAGCGATAGAAAGAGAGAGAGAGAGAGTACACACCTATCGATAAATATCTAATTATCGGGAAGCTCGCAAGCCACTTTATAAGAGCATTCTCGGTGAGGGGATCGCCGGAGAGGCTGATTTATCGACTGATTAAATTATAATGCATTAAACGTCCCTCTATACAAACACCATCGAAGAATTCCTCACCTAGAAAAAAAACAAATCGTCAACCACTACAAGCCACCCGCCAAGTCAGCATGCGAAACACTATGGAGCCAACAAAAGAAGCCCGGAGCTCCTCGCACTGCGGGAGAGAGAGGGAGAAAAACGTCGTCACGAGAGCATTAAAAAAAATCACAAGACCAGCGTGCCGCGAAAGAATAAAAAAGAAAGCCAGCTGGGGCCAGCGGAGAGGAGAGGTATTCCAAGAGGGGACGAAATATCGAGGTCAGAAATCGCGAGCTCGCGCGAGAAGGCATTTCCGTTCTATTGTGCAAGCCCGAGAGTCAAGTGCCCCCCGAGAGCGGCCCGGGGAGCTTTAATGAGATTTTATATGAAAACCAGGGAGAGGCTCGCTCGCTCTCCTTTCTTCGTATATACGCTTTCTGCCCTCGCATTCCATTCGGCCATCCTATCATTAAGGTTTCGCCTCAATAGCGGCGCGCTTTCCTTTCGCGGCGCGCCCGTGTGCGTGTGGATATAAGTGAAAATTACTGTAGATCGCGGAGAGGAAAGCTTCTGACGGAGCTTTTTCAGGGGGCTGAAAGCAGGAGAGGAGCGGATGACGGGAAAATAATTAGAGATATATCTCGTTAGGATGGAAGTGGATTTATGTAAAGTCGAACGTTACGCGGATGAGTTGGCCGGGAAGCCAAGAGAAAATAGTGAATATGCATGCACGTAATAATTTGTTAACTGGACGATTTGGAGTTGGCTTTGCGGGGGTGCGCGAGTTTACGTTGAATGAATTTTCAGCTCGAGCGAGTGTTGATGTTTTATCTTTGTTTTGGATGGAGTAGTTTGAGTTTGGGAATATTGAATTTTATGGAATACTTATGCATGTTCAAATGATGGATCTTGTGTTGGCGATGGATGATTTATTCTTTATTACACTATGATTTTTAAAATTTTAACCGTAAATAAATATGATTCGGTATACCGGAATAAAGATTAAAAGTAAGAAAAAAGATTGAATAATGATAATGCATAAAGCAAAATTGTACAAAATATGCTATACATTATAATAACTCGAATATATACGATATAAGAACATGAATAAGTTTTGTAAATATTCGAACAAAATATGAGATTGATACTAGCATAAATCGATTGTGATACTAGCATAAAGGTTGCACATTTACAATTTGTTTGTCAAAACCAACTAACACCAGATGTCTCAAAAATGACTAAACCAGGTAAAATAAATTTATCCTG
Organism: Eupelmus azureus; assembly: GCA_030522685.1. Classification (NCBI taxonomy): domain Eukaryota; kingdom Metazoa; phylum Arthropoda; class Insecta; order Hymenoptera; family Eupelmidae; genus Eupelmus; species Eupelmus azureus. Next base: position 12,120 of record JAPYZA010004312.1, on the reverse strand, counting down.
TTAATTATATAAAATTACTATATTGAGTTTGTATATACAAGTGGTTCCGTGTAGTTCAATAGTTATGAAAATTATTTTTTATATAATATTTTCTTGATAAATTATGCAGAAATTACAATGCAAGAAATGTTTTATAATTTATTTTGCAGAGAGATGAAAAGAAAATAAAAAGTTTAAGTCACTGAGTTTAATAATAGTATACATCATGCAACAAGGGGAAAAATAAGCTATTTTAAGCGACGGTGTGGTGTTCGGCTCGAGTCGAAGTCGAGGGCGCCTCAGGCTATAGAGACAGAGACAAGTGCTCAAAACGCCACACCCAAGTCTAAAATAGCTCATTTTCCCGTGTTACATACCGTATTTTTCTCAAAGAGAATATAATAGGACCTTTTTGAAATTCTTGAAAATTTTGCATTAAGAGTTGGTTAATAATCAAAAAGAAGCAAGAAAAAAAATTTTTCTTCTGGCTTTTGCTAAAAATGGATAAAGAAAAGGTATTTTGCCTGCCTTTTGCGTTTTGCAAAATGGACAAATTTCACCTCTACTTTCGGGCGCGACAAGTGGTCTATTTCTGGCACGAGTTGAGAAATAGTATGCTGTATGTCAAGGGCATAAAGTGTACCTTTTTCATCTAATTCTTAGGTGAGCAAGCGAATTGTTAGTTAGAGATAAGCTGTGTCCACGGTACATGTTATACTTTTTGGCCGAAAATCGACAATAAAACCAAGCGCCAGATAGATCACTAAAAATACATATTAGTCAGAAATAGTAGTTTTTGATACAAACGCGAAAAAATGATTTAAAAATAAAAAGGTCGTACGTAGTTAAAATCACTGACTCTTTCAAATATTTTATTTATTTTATTTTATTTTAATACATTATTTTAAACGAGCTAGCAGCCCTTTACAAAAAAAGTATTAATCAATATTGATTCGCTCGGGCGAAAAACGTCTCACGAGGCAAATAACCACCTGCCACACCCGTATCGAAATGTACTATTAGTATACGTAATTAGTTTAAGATGGACAGTAAAAATTAGTACGGATAACATTACAAATTTGATATAGAAAAGCATTTTTGTTTAACATATATACGCAATTACATTGTATAGAGTAACTTCCATAAACAAATTACATATAGTTAAAATGTTTACAAATAACAAAATTACTCCATTACGTCCTTTCTACACCCCGGCTAATTAGTTTCCGAGCTTTGAAAATCAATTTCCAAAGCCAGCGCAACAACGAGCCAACTCAACCGTCCTTTTGCTTACTTCACAAACAGATGGCGCTTATTTTGCCGACTACAATTTCCGTAACCCTCAAAACCTTATCAACGGCAACAATGAAAAAAAAAATCCCGCAACACTCCTCGCATCTTTCCTAGCTCCCTTTTATCTCCGCCTGCCAAGCCTTCGTTATACGAACTCCGCGTAAAAGCGCATTTTACACCGGCCTTTTTCGTAATCAACCGCACACAGCCGCGCGCGCGCGCTGCAGGCTCGTCGCAAAACGCTGCAGCAGACGCGCCTCAAAAACCTTTTCCGCGTTTTCCGAATAATTAGTAATTCCGAATGTGTGCAGCCAGCGCGTGCTCATTACGCGCTTACATTTCCTTCGCGCATAACGGCATCGCTCTCCTCTCTTTTTACGGCTAAAAAGCCGCCGCCGCGCTGAAATAAAAGCGACGCGTTCCGGAAATAAAGAACGACGAAAAAAAAGAGAAAGAAAAAGGGGGAGATGAAAACCATAGCCGGTCGCGCGCGAGCAGCGAGTGACGTGAAAATTCATAAAATTTACGCCCCTCGGAATTGCGTTTCTCGCGATGCTTCCTTTTACCGCGGGCCTGGGCTCGCCGATAAATTCTTTATCGAAAGTTTGCGCTAGCTGCGAGCGAGCTCGAGTGTGTGTGTGTACCAGCGCGCCGGGCTGTGTTGATTTAATCAGGCTCGCTTGCAGCGCGGGAATGTTGGGGCTGCGATTGCCGAAGGCGCTGACAACTTTTTGCATGTAAGAGCGAGAGAGGGAGAAAGCGAGAGCTGGTTATTTACGAGGACGTTAGAGTGCGGTGTATGGAGTTTTTTTTCTGATTTATTTTTCAGTTTGTGGATTTTGTGTTATTTGTTTTTTGCGTTGAAGGGTAATTTTTAAATCCGTGATGATGTCGATTGTTGGAACGAGAGGAGAATGAGGGAGAAGGGAATGAAAGGAGGTATTGGATTACGTAATTGTAACGAAGTATGATTTACTTGATTTTTTTCGGGAATTTCATTTTATAAATGACGTGGGATTCGTTTATGTCGGGTAATCTTGTTTGAATGTGTAATTTATACATTGTCGGCGGCCGGAATTTCGTCGCCAGGGTGAAAATTTATTTCATTACAAAGAAATTTCAATTCGTCGGGCTCGATGGCAGTTAGGGCTCCCGAAATTGCTCATTATTAAATAACTCCTACTTCTAAAATTAAAATTACTGACAATTACTACACTGATCACTAACGAAAATTAACCCCTCATAAAAAAAACGAATTCCAACACTCCTCGCAATCACTCAACCAACAAATCGCAACAACACCGCACACCCAATTCCACCCACGCAGCCAACAATTGAAAAAACGAACCTTTTTCCTCCACCACACCCATCTTAACGCCAGCCTCACCCCGGCTTTACACCCGAAAGCCAGTGAAAAACGCGTTTATTCATACGCGCCGCCACACGCGCCTGTACACGCGCATAAATCCAGCCGCAGCCGGTATAGCACAGCGCGCGTAACTCGGCGCATATGCAGCCTGCAGTTAGATACGCTGGATCTCCAGGCTCCCTCCGGTAGTTATATCGAGGAAGCGCGGCCCGAAATTTATAGCCCGGAGGGCCGCGCGAGCTGGCTTGCTAGCTCGCGGATTGATCTTTCCCGCGAGCTGAGAGACGGATTCGCGAGAGGACAAAAGGAAAGGAAGAGAGACTGGGGTGCGGGCTGTAAAAATGAGATCGTTTAAGGGCTGTACGGATGTTTTTGGTGTCGAGGGGATGGGGAGGATGGATTTGAATTGCGAGTTTGAGATGTTTCGAAGGTGCGTTTTAGGGGGGAAAAATGAATCGTTGCTGAAATATGTGGATAGATGGGGAGGAAAGTAAGGAGGCAGCGATAAGAACGACAAGATAAATTATTTAATTAAAATTTCGCGTCAAAAGTCATATTTTCAACCGCGTCAATTCAGTAGCGAAATAAACGCTTTTAAGGCTCCGGAAACCCGAGGGACAACCTGGCCGCAATCGGCGATAAATCGATCCTTCAAAGCCCGCTCGCGCGAGCTAGCTCCATTGTCTATCCTTATAAATGATTCAATCGCGAAGAAAATACATCACAAAGGCACCCCCGTCGCTCTTTTCCACCTCGCCTCCCATGACCACCTCGCGTTCGCTCCCATACGAAAAAAACTCATTAATAATTCGCTAATCCCACGAGCGGCGACGACAAAAAAGTCGCCCTTTCAACACCATCCGCCGCGGCAAAATAAGAAAGACAGACAGTCCAGGGGCTGGCTCCTAGCGCGCGTGCCGACAAAAAGGAAAATAAAGAACGACCAGACGCCGGAAGACAGATAGCGAGTAAAAGATTGGACGACAGAGAGATTTTCGAGTCGAGTCGAGGGGGGGGGGCAAACACAGCAAATAACAAAAGGTGCGCGGGAATTGAAGGAGTAGGTATTCCCGGGGAGGGCGAGCTTCTCCGACAAAGAAAAGATGGATGCGAGGAGAGGAACAATGGGGAGGGAGAGAAAAGCGGCCGGAATAATTGAGTGACGCGGGTTCGGGCCGGGCAAATGTCGAGGCTGGAAGTGTGTAAACTGCGATTATCGCGGGGCTTGCGAGATGTACACGCTTGGGTGATTCGCGGATTGTAGCAATTCGCGAGTGTGTGTGAGGGTGGCCGAGGGATAGGGAAATAAATGGCTCTTGATGGTTGCTTGTTGGGGAGGAATTCTTTTCTTTTGGATATGAGTTGAGGAGGATGGTGGGTGGGGGCTTCCGTTGTGTGGTTTTATGAGAATTTTGGGGGGTTAGGTAGTTTAGGTGGGGACGCGGTGTATGTGGGAAGATTAAATGTATACGTTAGTTTTTGACGTTTTTTACTTGTTCTGAAAAAATAATTATTTATCTTATGCTATGTAAAATGAATTAACTTTTTTTATTTTATTTTTATATTTAATTTAATTAATACATGTATCGAAAGCAGCATTTTCAATACGTATGTGAAAGAACATAAATGTAATACAAAATTACATTGAATTTAATGCAAATATTAACAATTCCATTTGCATTTACGTTAAAATTAATATAATTATTCGTTATTGCTCTTTTAATGTACGTATCAAAAATTTTACTAACAGTATATATACATTAAATCTAATAAACGATTTGAAATCAATATTAATGCAAATTGATATTTCTTTCAGCAAATAGATTTAATGAATATTACAAAAAAAAATTATCTTCAGCTTTAAGCCTACAAGTCAATAAGCAGTATTTTATGTTTTAATTATAAATATCCATAATAATAATAACATTCATCTTATTGTGCGTAATATAAACATTTATTACAACTTATGAATTAAAAGTAAAAAAATCTAATTACTGTATCATATTCCTAATAAATCAAACTTTATTACAGCACTCCGTTAAAATTTAAGCCAGCTACAAGTCTCTAATTAAGTTCCATCATAAATACCTCGTACTACCTTATATAAAGAAAGCAAATATTTATTATACCAGAAAAAAAGTCGCGCTCGGCAAAGCTCCGTATGTATAAACATTACCTGAAAAAAAAAGATTGAAAGTAGAGCATACACCGCAAAGAAATACGAAAAGAAAAATTGCAGAGCAAACAAATGCAAGATATGAAATGAGCAAGTTGAAGAAGCCCGCGATGCGCACAGCAGTTTGAGTACATTATGCTTAATAAACTACCTTCATAAATCGTGTAACAAGCTCGCTTTTTCCATAAGTACATCCTTTTCAATTGAAAACTTTTCCACGCTAACACGCGACTCCCTGCATTCTTAATAAAAAAAGAACTACCTTTTATATCAATAATTAATACAAAAACACCTCTCGAAATCCTCTCTCGCCTAAAAATCCACAATACCTACCTATTACTATCAATCAAGCCTTATCTCCCGCCCCATCCTAATTTCCCGCCGACATATTATCCCGCGTCGCGGCACACGTCACAATTAAATCTCCTCTCGCGCAAAACGCGCCTTGCGCGCGCACAAAGCAGCACCAGTCCCGGCATCAATTTCAAAGTGTAACGAAACGTGTCGTCGGCTCCACACGCACGCTCCCGTAGCCACCCTCAACGCGAGAAATCTAGTCTCTCCGAGATAAATTCCGCCTAGCTTATCCCTCCCCGTCTGTAACTAAAGCTTCTCCGCGCGCAGCCCTACGTGACTAATTACACGCCGGCAAATTAATTTCAGCCCAGCCAACGCCGGGCCGTAATCGCTTATGACGATACAGGTGGGTGTGTGGGGGGGGGGGGGGGGGGGGGGTTATTGTGCGAAATCGGAGGAGAAGGGTCGTTATTAATGCGGCGGAGCCGATCGCGGCTGGGAGCTGAGGCTGTGAGTTTTGGGTGTTATTGGAGGGAGGTTGGGGCTGGATGCGGAACAATGTGGAAGATTTGCGGTCGAGGGTTGGATGGGGGTGCGACGGTGCAGTGAGACAGTGACGCGTCGAGAAAGGTGGGTTGAAGTTTGGTTTTGCGTTTGGGGAGGGGGGGGGGTTTGGATATGGTGATGGATTTGATGAAAAATTTGTTTGGTAAGTGTGGTGGATTTAAAGGTTTTGTTCGAGATTTTGGAAAGGTGTTTTTTTAGAAAGTTTGGTACTGAGAGTTAAGCGTAATTATCACCATTTACGTTAAAATTTTTAATATTCTGTGAATGAAAATTGACGATTCGTGGTTAAACCGTCGAGCTATATTTTTTCAAAAATCAACAAATTTCATAAATTAAAGAATCTCTAGTTTTTAAAATCGTCGTGCCTTTCATCCCGTCAATTAAAAACCACATTTTGCACGAAGTAAACGTAGTTCGAAAAAGGAGAAAAAAAGCTCGAAATCATCTCTAATTAAAACTTTCTCAATCACTCCCCCGCAAAAACTCAAAAAACATTTCATTCAGAAAAAAAATCAAGGCAAACACCAAGCGGAAGGGACGAAAAAGCAGAGAAACATAAAAACTAGAAAAAAAACTCCTCTTTTCGGCGTCCGCGCAGTTATAGGTTTTTACTTTATTTTCACCACCTCTCTCGAATCTGATATTTATGACTTTCGCGCGCGAGCCTCCACGCGCGCCGAGGGCTTTTATGAGACTTTTAGGACCGAGTTTTCGCAGGCAGGGTGGGGCGATATCGCGCGCGCGCGATTTTTTACTTTCGACGAGAGATGAAAGGAAAAGGACTTTCTCCCTTCTCTCTCTCTCTCTCTCTTTCTCCTACGCGATCGTCTGATTTTTATATCCTTTCATGCCTCCCCCTCGTATTTTTTTCCTTCGCATCTTATCCTTTTTACCCGTGGCCTTTTGACGAGTTGAATTGAATTCTGAAATATTTACAGAATACACTCGCGGTTGGGCTTTGCTGTTTTCGCATAATTTTTCGACGAGAGCAGGCTTTTTTGGAGGGCGCAAATTAAATGCGCTAGGTTTGTGTTTCGTGCTGATGCGATTTGGCTTTGAACTATCGGGTCAAACATTGCTGGGATACTTTGGAATCTGTTAATTAAATCTGTTAATTCAAAGATTTTCAAATGTTGGCTTTCGCTTGATACGCTTATTTAATTCGATAAGTAATTCTTTAACTTAATCTAAATGAAAATTTGAATCATGATTATTAATTAATATATGATGATCTTTTGTAAAAGTTAATAATCTATGTTTAAATTAATTATTCGTGATATAAGAAAATGTCACTTTTTCATTTAACTATATTACTTGACTAGACTATATGACCGACAAAATAAGAGATTAAATCAGCGTTAGATTTGCCAATGAAAATAAACAAAAATAATAAGAGAACGCATTTTTTTAGCCTACCAGATAACGAAAAAAACAGTTAATAATAAAAGACACATTAATTTTTTATGAAGGTGTGTTTACCAATATTTAATTTTGAGAAAAAATTATAGTCATTGTTGACTAGAAGAACAAGTTGACGACGGGAAACTTTTTAACTTTTTAAACTTTTTAAGTAAAAATTAAATAATTTAAAAGCTGTAGGCATACACTCTCGCATTAATCAATTGATTAAGTATCGCATAAACCACAAATATATATTAATCACAAGTAACTATGTTCGGCATTTAATAATTTTGATAATCATAACTAACTATTATATCATTCAGCAGTTACATATTCCTTTCACTTATCGAACAGTAACTATACATCGCAACATTCCAATAACTCACGAATTTCAAATTCGAAATGCAGTTCGAAACTTGCGATACTGAACAATTCGCGGGCAATATCATTTTCTCGCAAACAGTACATTTACTCAAAATCGATTTAACATAGCAGAATGAAAATTGAATTTAATCACTGACGGTCAACTAGTCCCTTACAAACAACTAAAACCACAAAATCTACACGAAATAAATTCACCATCTTCCTCCCCAACACCTCCAAAATTAAACTCCCAACTCTTAAACACCCACCACCAAACTCAAATCAATAAACCCCATCCAAAGAACCCCCTCACCACCACCAAAAACTACCACCCAACCTCCCCCTTAATTTCTCGTCTGCTACCGTTACGCAAACCGCACAGGCGACAAACGAGGCCCTCTAGCGGAATGCCGCCTGTTCGTACGTTATGCGTCGCACTTCTGGCCATTAGTTTCCGCGGCGCGTGCCTTTCGCGCGGCAATTAACCGGCATCGTGGAAATTCTCTATGATTCGGGGATTCCGCGTTTGCGTTCCTCGGCCGCTCTGGAGGGTCCGAAGCCCGCGCGGCCTCGCTGTTTTGCCCCACGGGGGCGGGATTCTTCGCTGCTTCTTGCAGGCGCGCGCCGGAATTGGCACTCGAGGCTAATTGGAGAGCGGCGCTGGAATTGCGTACGTGCGGGGCTCGATGAAGCGGAAGGGTTCCGGCTATGGTTTTGCGCGTGTATTTTGATTTTTTTTTTTTTAGAGGGGTGAGGGGGATTTATTGATTCTGATTAAGGGGAGTGGAGAAACGAAGTGTGAGTGTACTTCGAGGTTGTTGTTTAATTGACATTTTTGTTAAGGTTGTAATACCTTAATTGCTCTGTGTAGAAGTTAAGATTCTCATGACTCAATAAAAGGTGAAGTCAATAAATTTATTTAGAAACGCTTTAAAAATCGACTTCCTAGACTTTCGTGTTTTTAAAGAGGCATCGTAATTCAAAAATCAATAATGAAAAGCTATTATTAAAACCAATTTCATTCGTATAGGTGACCATCCATCTCAAAAGCTTCTTTCTCCGACAAACAAAATGAGGCATCTCTATAACATAAGCCCGGGCAGAGGCGAATTAAGGAAAAATATGTGCTTAGTAAATACGGAGCGAGATAAAGATAAGGCCGCGCTCCGTGCGGGGAGAATAAGTCGCTAGTGATAAAGAGTTAAAATGATAGACCAGCGGAAAATACAGAACAGCCAGGGCGGGTATAAGTAATGCAGGGAGAGATAAAGAAAGGAGAGAGCAAGCGAACTCGGGATGCGGAATGAAGAAGCCGGCGAGAGATAGATAGACGGAAAATGCGCGAGCGAACGGGGGAAACGAGCTGTGAAATAAAAGATAGAGTTTATAAGAGCTGAGTGCGAGGAAGAGAGAGAAAGAGAGAGGGAGAGAGAGAAGGAGAAAAAGAAAGAAATGAGGGGGAAAATGAGAGGAAGAGAGGGGGGAGAGGAGAGGAGAGAATACGAGGTGGTAATAACCGGAAGTGCGACTCGTTGGCCGCGATGGGAAATCAAGTGAGACATGAAGTGTAAAAGTGCAAGGGGGAGGGGGAGATAAGACGCGGTTGAAAGGATTTGCTTGCGCTGTGCTTCTTAGTGTTGGAGTGTATTTTGCAGTTTGTTATAAGTAAGCAGATAGCTTTTTTACGTTCATCATTTTGTTTAGTTTTACTTAAGGTGAATGCGGCGTTCCTGAAATGTGTAATTGTGTAAGCAAATTTTCTAGATTAACTTGTGCCTTGGTTAGACGATCTTATACAAGAGACTTACAGCAAAAATATACCAGTCAGTTTGCGACTATTATATATACGTTTCTAATGTTAGATAATTGCGATGAACTCGAATACAATAGAAATTTGGCAGACTAGAGACAGAAAAGTACAATTTGGAAATCGAAAAATAAGTATTTTCCTTGTTGTAACTTGATTACAGCTCGTGTACCTACAGTAAATTTCCGTTAGAATTCCTGTGGTAGAAAGCAATTGTCGTAAAAATAAAGTTCTTCCATGAAAATTAGTTATAACAAAAAAATTAAATTACTAAATTAAATAATTAATAACTGTCACAAAACTTTAATTATGTTGGAGGCATTTGCTATTAGTTGTTTAACGCAATGCAACTACAAATTTACCTCAAGAGTCAGCTGTAAATCTGACATACCTACTGCAAGTTTGCACGTTACGTTTGTACATTGCAATTTTCACATAATTTTGTTAATTATTCTAAATATAATTTTGCAACAGAAATTAAAGAGTAAACAACGGTACTTTTCTGTTGTAATTTTTGAATGATAGTTTAATTATCGCAGACTTGTATAAGGATTGCAAAGCGTGATGATACCGTGGTGTTTTTGTAGTACCTACTGCATAATTGAAATGCACTCTATGTAATTTAGTCTCTGCAATTCAAGAGCTAAAATACGTTGTTATGTCGTAAACATCGTTAGAAATCATTAAATATTGCATGCTCCATATGCTTACACAAACTTACCAAAGGCACGAAAAGGGCATTTTGCTATAAACGATCTGGTCTTACTCACCTGCAACATAAAAATATATAAATATTAAATAAATTTTCAGATGATAATAAAAGTAGCAATAACAAAAATAGTTAAAATTTCATTCGTAATATTAAAACGCTTAAATTATCCATCCGCAGTACCATTTGACGCAATTCCGAATTCCACTTCAGTTTCTCGAGCGCATAATAGCTGCACCTACATACCCAGGAATGTCGTGGTATAATATTAGCTTATCGATTTTCATCTCGCTAAATAGGTTAATAGCAATTGTTTGAACGAAAATATAATACAATAGTTAAACTAATTTTCCTTTTCATCGAAATTATTACAAATCAACAACTCATCGCAAACATTAATCGCAAGAGAGAGAGAGAGAAATACATAGGCCTCGACTAAAACATACTCAGGCACGCCCAAAAGCACACGCAGGCCAAACTAAGCTCGAACGAGCGATTCTCAGGCGTGCGTGCGGAGCTCCATTCATCGAGTCGCACCGCCGGCTGGACATGTGCTCTGACAAACGCGCGCCACAACATGTATGTGTGTGTCTCTCTTTCGATGGAGCTAATCTGGACTCGAGAGGGCTGCGGCTGTGCGCGCTGATCCCCGGCGATCTTTGGAATTTATCTCGTCGGGGCTTTCGGTATTTAATGAGGCCGATTTCGGCTCGCCCATAGTCGACGCTGAAGAGCCGACGCGAGAATTAGCGCTGACAGTCGGTGCGTCGATGCAGATGGATTATTTATATACGGGGGCTTGATGATTGGTGCGTTTGGGATGTATAGATTAAAGGTTTTTTTAATGTGTATTTTGAGGGTAAATCTGTTTGCGGTTCGGGGAATGGGGATTCGATAAATGCGGCGGGTGAGCTTAATGAGTAGGAGGACTGTAAATGTAAAGATTAATGGGTGTTATTAATTTTAAATTGTAGGATATTGCCTCTCTTAAATTTTGTTAAATTGAATTCTTAAATTTATATTGGAAATATTTTAAAAAGCGTGTGTGGGTGGATATGTATGCCCGTATACATATATGTGTTTCTATGTAACATCTAGTATCTGATTAAACATTGCATAAATTATTATAAAAAACAACATTTAAATTCGAATATTTCAACTATATAGACCTTTCGCAATCATTTTTGTCTACAACCCTTACGTACGTTTTCATAAAACCTTTATTTCCCTCGTACAAACACACTAGAACCCTCGTAACTTCTCCAAACTATATTCCCTATCCCTTCGACCCCATATTTATTTATTCAGTCCGCGCACACGTGTAACTACGCTCTTATACGTATTTCCGCTTACCACGATCCGCGATCCACGATACGCAAATCCACGATCGCTTACAGGCTTATTATTTGAAAACGGTAGCTTTCGCGCAACTTCCGATGTAATTAGCTGCTGGTGCGCTCTAAAATCACACACCCTAACCCACTCACACAAACACGCTTGCTGAGAACGAATAATGGATAATTCATCACGTTGGATTTTTAAAATACCATAGGAAGTCAGTATCACGCATCACGATAATGCAATGACTGCATGAGGAAGATCTGAAGGAATGACAAAGTTTTCATGGTGATAATATATGAGTTGAAGTCTTCCAAGTGCAGGCACTGTCTACGATGTTTTTTTACAACAAGTGCGAAAAGTGTTTTATACTGACAAAGTTTAGCAACGCGTAAAAAGCATTTAAAACACAAAGTTTGGAAATGTATCTATATTGTGTTAATATTGTAGCAATATTATAGCAACATAGTAACAATATTGTGTTACTATTCTTTCAATATTATAAGAATATTGTGTTACTATTCTTTCAATATTGTAAGAATATTCTGTCAATATTCTTTCAATATTGTAAGAATATTCTGTTAATATTCTTTCAATATTGTAAGAATATTCTGTCAATATTCTTTCAATATTGTAAGAATATTCTGTTAATATTCTTTCAATATTGTAAAAATATTCTATTAATATTCTTTCAATATTGTAAGAATATTGTGTTTATATTTTTTCAATATTGTAAGAATATTGTGTTTATATTCTTTCAATATTGTAAGAATATTGTGTTAATATTCTTTCAATATTGTAAGAATATTGCATTAATATTC
>JAPYZA010004310.1:0-16243 GCA_030522685.1 Eupelmus azureus | reverse complement strand
TCATTATAGTAGTAACTGCCGCGCTCAGAAATTAAGCTATGGAGAAATTCCTTGTATTTATGAACAGACTTCATAATCAGAATATGTACAGATATATTCCTACAGATTAGGATTAAAACTGTAAAAGCTTAGAGCAATAAATGCTTGACTAAGTAATGTAGAAATTGCAATTTAAAATATGTATGAGTATAGGAATTTGTTTGTTAGATAACCTGACCATATTTTTTTCAGAATAAATAATGAATCCTATATTGATTAGAAAAAATAAAGAGAAACTTACTATTGGAAACTAATAATGGTCATCGACTTTTTATACTTTTTACTTATAATTCTTTTTCGTAAAGCTCTAAAAAGAATAATCATCTAAGCGAACAAAATAATAGTAACTATATTCATATTATCTTGGCTTGATCTCGCTTTTAGGCCTTTCTTATTAGCAACTGAGAAACTTTTTAATAGAATAAAAAAGAAACAATTAGAAAATAAATGTAACGTGAAATTACCGTGTAACCATCGTACGTCCAGGAACCAAATTTCATAAAACAAGTTTGCTCGTCGAAGGGAAAGTACTCGACATCAATCTCACAAAAGGATTTGTAGATGGCTGGGGGCTTCCACACCACTTTTCCAGTATGATGTAAAATCGCTTTGGTCATAATTGTAACCTCATAGTTACCGTCAGCGCTGAAACAAAAAAAAGTTAAGTGGTCATTAAGAGTGTCATAATTGCCACTGGTAAAAGAGTTATATAAAATTTTTGTTAGCTTAACAATAGGTAAAGCGTTCATTTATAAAAATAAATAATACTGATTTTTCATAAAATAATTAGTAACCGAATTTTTTTTCAAGCATCGAAGATCTGTGTACATTATGACCGACAAGTAAATTGTCTAATGAAATTATGAGGGGGGAAAAGGATGAGAGAGAGAGAAAATGAGAGAAAAGAGAAAGAGAATAAAAATAGAAATGAGCGAGGGATAATGATGGAAGTTGTGAGAAAAGCTATAAAATCGGTCTAAAGATGCTAATTTGCTCCTTCACGCTTCTCGAATAATGTCGGCGTATACTTTTGATTTATTTCACTTTGCTGTGCAACTCCTTGGATAGAGTTTACCCGGACGCTTTGTTTTTCTTTAAATCATCATATCATCATCAATAGATATGTATTAATAATGAATGCTCTCTGTGATGCGATTCTCGAACGATTTAATCATATCATTCTTTTTTTTCTATTTATACCATCAAGTATATATCGTAATAAATATTAGCTTGAAAAAAATCCGATTTAATTTATGTTTATAAAATACGTTCTATTTTTTTTAGAGCTGAATAAAATATTTCTATTCAAATTCTATAAGTTTTCAAATATTTCAAAGACTTATCTCACTAATATTTTATAAATTATTATAATCTGTTTATTATTTTTACGTGGAATATTTATTCTACTTAGATAAATAAATAATCATTATCAAAAAAGAAAATTGTTTCCCTACTAGAATATTAGGGATAAATATTAAAGAGTTGAAAATTTTTTAGTGTCCTGGGCTACGAATTTTTATCAACTTTTAGAAATATTTTTGGATAGTAAAATATTAAAAAATCCGCAATGGACCAGTAAAAAGCTACGAAAACCTCGAGCGTGATTCCGAAAAAATCCAAAAGAAAACTTCATTCAAAACATTAATAATCAAGTTTACAGAAAATAAAATAAATAATAACATTTTTAAATCTAATAATAAAATAATACAATATTTAATTGTTTTAAATTAATCATACACGTAAATTAAATAATAATATTCATAAGCATGGTACAGCTTAGTGGTGATGAAATGTAATTGTATTTGTTTTTTATTCAAGAAGCAGAAAAATTTGTCAGATAAACTCATTAGTTATATAAATAGAACATTACTAATCAATTTTAAACGCAATAAAAAGTTATTAAAAAAAATTAATAATTATCAAAATCGAGTACCAAAACACGAAATACAAGCTGAAACCAGTGCACGTCAACACGTAAAATTATAATAATTGTCGAGTAATGTTTGCTTTACAATTACGTTTTTCAAATAGGCAAGGTAAAACATTATATGTTACTGGTGACCAAACAAAAAACGAATAAAATAAAAAAGCGAGAAAGTGAGACAGAGTCAGTTGACGTAGCGCGTAGGTAGCGGGTTAGGTTGGTTGGTTGGGCGGCGTCGACAGGGCGGTGGCTCAATGCCCTGGAGTGTACTTCTGGCCTTCTAGCACAGAAGTATATGGTAGCTGCGCCGTAAGGCGAGTTCTGTCGTTAAGAAAAGCTCTCTCTCTCTCTCTCTCTCTCTCTCTCTCTCTCTCGCACATACACACACGCACATGCACACTTTCTCTCTCTCTCACTGAATATTTTCAATATGAATTAAAATTATGCTGTTCTATAAGCAAACAGTTGAAAATCATTCGTATTTCATAAATTTAAATTGTACGTAAATTTTATGAAATTTTTATTTTAAGTTAACCTTTTAAAAGACGTTTTCCATTTTACGAATATCTTTTTCATTTGTGTTAATTATTTATTTACTTATTGCAAATTTATATTTAGACCGCAAGATGCACAAAAGTTGAGAAACTGAATATTTTCTGAATATGATAAAATTTTACATATATTGTAATGAATATTTATTATACCATATATGCCTGTGTATAACCGAAATATTTAAAAGGTAAGCTACGCGATCATTGTTGAATTTAGATGAAAATTAAACGTAGAATCTATTAAGTCTAATACTAATAATAGATTAGTATTCACTAATAACAATCATTATAGGAGTTCATTCATGTTAAGAACAAGAACAATAATAATAATAATAATAATAATAATGGTAATAAACAATAACAGCTCAGTAATACAGTTTACATAAGGTAATTAGCTGATATTGTGTACTGGACCATCATAAATCCTTAGATAACTAATAAACAATTCAAATTCATATTTCTCTCTCTCTCTCTCTCTCTCGCTCTCTTACTCTCTCTCTCTCTCTCTCTCTCTCACTCTCTCTCTCCTCTCTTTTTTGCGCAATATGGTTCGCCTTACCAAAATTCGATTGCCTTGAGGGCCTCCTAGAGTGT
The DNA here is from genome assembly GCA_030522685.1 of Eupelmus azureus. Classification (NCBI taxonomy): domain Eukaryota; kingdom Metazoa; phylum Arthropoda; class Insecta; order Hymenoptera; family Eupelmidae; genus Eupelmus; species Eupelmus azureus. The sequence continues at coordinate 13,135 of JAPYZA010004310.1, read as the reverse complement.
CGTCTACGTCTACATACTATCTTACGTCTTATCTTTGATGCACTTTCCCGGGAAAACGGCTAAAGGAGAATAAAGAAAAACGAAGCTGCCGCGGAGCCGCGGGATAAGTAAGTGCAGAGTTGAAAGTTGAAACGCGAAAAGAGCTGGTACGCATCGACGCATCGGCTTACGAGAGAAAGGTCGCATAGTGACGCAGCCTTGGCTCTCGCGTATTTGTCCCGCGCGCCTGGCTTGTAAAACAAAACGAAAGAGCGCCGCCGGCTCTGCTGTGAAAACGAGAACGGAACATTTAGCGCGCAGCTAAGAGCTAAGCTCGCTACCATGGCCACCTGCTATGACCTATTGCCCGGTCGACCTTTTTACCTTATTCCATCCTGTTTTCTTTTCTTATTCTTAATTAGTTAGTTATAATAACTGGCGTATTTTTAGGAGACTCGGTTTAGATTTGATGTATGCCGTGTGTGTGCTGAGAGAAGAATTATTGGGAAAATTACGATACTGATCAATGAAATTATCGAAGGCTGTAAAAATCGAAGAACTTACTATACTTTAGAGGAAATTTTACAATAATTTACGATATATCTTATAAAATTTCTTAAAAGTATGCAAAGATTTTTCTCTCAGTATACGAATAGAGTTTCCGTGATAGACCCTAATATTTTTCGTTATTTTTACATTAGTCGTTATTTTTCTCACGTCAAAAGTACGTCTTAATTGTTTTTTTGTTCGCTTGTCGGATGTACATCAGAAATTAAGTATTTTTTAGAATACAAATATCCTATTATTAATTTTTCTTTTAACTTCAGAAATATAGTTTTATAAAAATAAATTTAATTTTGCAAAATAAAAAGGATAATTCAGGTGTAAATATATTAAGTAAACAAAAGAAAGTAAAAAAAGCAACTCACTTGTTATAAAGTACGATGTCAGGTAGCCATATGTGTTCCGATGGTACATGAAGTGTGTCGACGCCTCCGTAGTCGTCTGGATTCCATTTGAGCTTGTAATCGTTCCACTCCTATAAAAAAGCCAAGCAGAAAAAGTGCATTAGCAGAGGTATGACTGATCCCAGCCTACATAAAATCAATGAAATGCAAGAGAATTCTGTAAATCAGAATTTAAATTCTGCTCTTTGCTCAAGCTCTTTTTCTTTCTTATTTTCCCTTGGACAGAAAGGCTTCTTTGTCGGTGCTATTGACTCGTAATCAGACCACACTTTCAGAAGCTCCAATCGCTAATTTTTTTTCGTTTAGATCACTCTCATTCTGACACGCTACGAGCAAAAAAGGACTAAAGTAGAGTCCGACGATAAAAAGCTCCTTTGAAATTGATTAATCGATTGACGGATCGTACCAACGGAATCAGTGAAGCCCATAGTAAAGTTTTTAAAGGATTATGCGGAAGCTCGTTTCTGTTCAATCATAAATTACATTATCGCATGGGTATGAGATTGTTACCTTTTTAAATTGATTTTATTAACCACAATCTTTTCGCATATAAAGTGATTCGAATTGATAAGAGTAATTGACTTTTCGATTTAGCAATTGTTTCCTATGACATTGGTAGCAAAGAACGCTATAATAAATTATTTTTTAATCTTTCGTTGGCCGAATAACCTATCAAACTGAGATTTATTTAATAAAAAAGACTTTCATTAAATTAAAATAAAACATGTATAATCGGAATTTATAAACTTTCATCAAAACGCTTTTTACGAGGGTGGAATAATCCTTGCGAGTTAAATTATTAAAAAACCGCAGTGTCAAAGTGCGCTAACGAAAACGTCGCTAAAGAAAATTCAATACTTCGGTTTGTTGGAAACTATGAACGCTCTATTTGCAGATCGTTGGAACGGCCAGGTCTAAGATCTTAATGTGATAAGTTATAAGATAATAGCCCCGGGGTTCCAAGCGCAGCCATTAGAAACGGTCGAGCTAGCTCCCTGTCGTCTCCTTAGCTTTTTGGCAGCGATGGCCATAGTGACTGAGGTGGCAAATGCGCCACCGTCTCACAAAGCGCGTCTGCTTTTTCTTATCGGCCCACCGCACGCATTTTTCAATCCTCCCTTGCCGTACCGGCGATCGATCTTTTTCCCCTTTCTTTGGTTTTTTGCCGAGAGTTATTATACCCGGAGATTTTCTTAACGCCAAATCTAAACCATCTCTGTGCCAAAGACTATATCTCTTTCGCTCCCCTCGACCTTCTGCACCTTTTTTAAAGTAATATTTTCCTTTTTCTATCGACCCACTTAACCACTCTGTTATGATGACCTAACATTTTTCCAAAGAAAAATAATGGTGTACTTAATACTAAATAATTATGTATGCATATGGTGATTTCTCCAAATAAGTACAAAAATGATTCTCAACTAAATATCAACTTTGATCAACTTTCTTTATTTAAAAATGCTATCAGATTATTTGTCTCTGGATTTTAATTAATTGAATCCAGGTTGTACAAGTTTGTAACTATTGTTTGTTTTTCGTTTATTTTTGTAAAGGGCTCTCACCCATTTAATAATTAAAATAAAAAAAAAAATAAAAATAAAATAAAGTATTTTTGATAAAAATAATGGTTAATTCTGATATGAAAAAAAGCTGTCAATCTAAAATTACGCTTTCGCCGACTTCTTTAATTAAACTAGAAAAATGTAGATTTCCCGGATCTCTGCTTGGGTTATAATTAAAAAAAACAACTAAAAGATTTAGTTGGATGCTTATCTTACTATACAGAAAAATAAAAAAATTTATTAGGTTTTTCAGGAAATAATCTATACTTATAGTAAAACAAATTCTTCCGTATAACAAAAAAGTGTTGATGAAGTTTGATAAAAAATTTTAATATTGATTAATATTATATTTGATGGATTAATGCTATAGTTGAGAAAAAAAATTATTTTCTTTGTTAGTTTTCATAAAAAATCATAAGTAACAGAATAATCATGCTTATATTCAATAAAAATATATTACTCTCTGATACTGATTTAATTGAACTTAACGATAAAAAAAATACTATATTTTACTAAACAAAAATTAGGGAATAATTGATCTAGTTATTGAACGTAATCGAAAGAAAAAGAGCTTAGCAGAGCCTTTTTACACATTATAACATAAATTAATAGCTAAATACAGTATGTAGACTCACCTGCTCTACCCAAACATTCGTTGTCATGATCTGGTTCTTTAAGTTCTGAAAAAATACATATTTACTTTGATTAAACGTTTAAATTCTGAATATAATTTATAAATCATAAAACAAAGTTAAAAATCGTATATTCCATTTAAATTTTATAAAATTTAATATTTTTTTATAAATAATTAATTTTTTTCTTTTAAAATTTTCAAATTATAAGCATTATTATTACTATACTGTAAAAAAGACGTTACTAAAAATCAATCATCACAGATTTAAAGTTGTATATTTCTAAACATTTAACAGTCTAAGTCTGCTTGGATTCTGTACCATACAAAACAGTCTGGTGACCAACGCATTTTTTTTACTAAAATTGTGGTAACAATGGGTTAGTCAGAAGATCAGAAAAGTAGACAAAATAATTTGAGTAACAATCACGAATCGGCAACAGTGTTTTATTAATTATTAAAAAATGTTTTTTATTCGTATATAATAGTACGTTATGCACCAAGGGAGTAAAGACGCATATTATCCCCGAGGATCTTCTGCTGCCCGAGCGTAGCGAGGACAGTAATTACCCGAGGGAATGATTGAGTCTACTCTCGAGGTGCATATAGTACTTTATTCCCACCTTAACTGTGGCCATTTATTTGCTTTTATTTTATTTTTTCAACGATTTTTCTATTTTTTCTAATAAAAATGCTAGCAGGGAAATAATGGCCGAGGAGGGAATAATAGGCCACTTTCAACGTGCCTTTTCAGGGAAATAAGTGGCCATTATCGTTGAGGTGGGGATAAAAAAGATAATAAAATTGTCCAAAATAATTTTTTCTATAGCTTTGAATATTATTTAAAATATAGATTTTTTATTGTTACTACCTAACAAAAAAAAATTAAAATGTTAACAACCTCTGTCGGTATTCTATCATCTACAGTACAGTATTTGAAGAATAAGAGGGCCAGTACGGATATAACATGAATTAGTTTGGAGGGTTAGATAATAGAACATTACAATACATGGTGACCCATTATTGCACGGTGTGCGGGTGTGAGGATAGCACCAGAGCGTATCGAAGGCAATAATTCACGTCATGTACTGGTTTACTCTAGTTACGAGTATTTTATAGCACGTGTAATATAACTTAACTACTCTCCGCGGTAAAAATATAAAAAGTTTTTAATCGACACTATATTTTAGATAAGCTAAACTGTGATTAATGTCGTGACATTGTTACTTAATTTTGATTTTAAGTTTAATAACTATGTAGACAAATTGTGAATACAACTTTCCTTTGAAAGTAGAATGTCAAAACAGGAATAAATATTACAGTATTCGTTAACTCGATCGATAAATTTAAATATATTATTCTATTGAATAATTGAGAACGCAAAAATTGAAAAATACATTAAACGTAATTGTTGTTAGAGAACTCTTATTTTTAGCTTTTGTAATATTACAATTAGAAGAAAAGAGATTGTTTATTGAAAAGTTAAAAGGAAGAGAGTACAAAACGAAATTGCAAATTTTATTATTAAATTCTTTTTTCTTCTTTTAGGGCATTTTGAGAGTTGATATAGTACCATCATATGGTACTTCAAAAATCTCTCACTTTAGCGGATTTTGGAGTGATTGAAAAAGGGATAAGTACCGCATTTGCAATTCGATCGATTAGCTCCATACTGCTCGACTAGCCCCGTTCTTCAATACAAAGGAAAATTTCGATATTGCAGTCAAGCAAAGCAAGTACACACTAAAAACTACTGTGGTAATATCGCAATATACAGTAATATTAAATGGTGATTTGCATATCATTTTTAAAATGACGTACAAGACACGAAGAGCATATATAAACACTTACACCGCTGCACACGCATGTATGTGTACATTCATACTCCAGAAATAAAATAAATATAAAAATGTAAATAAAAAATCGAACTTTGCCACCAATCCAGCTACAACATTCGCACCGCCTCTCATTTAAATTGACTTCAAAACGGTATAGGTATCTAATTGAGAACGAAAAATAGTTCGACAGAAGCGCGCCTCACGAACGGGGAAAGATCGAGTGCATGCTTCAACACGCTTATGCGGAATTGAGAGTTCTTTACCATCCCCTGACAGGGTCCCTTACAATATGTCTAGTGAACAATGGAACCTGGTGGCTGGACTTGACTGTTAGGTATATTTTGTACACTTCTGGTGGCTTGAGCGTTTGCTGTTGTAGTAATAGTGAATCTTCGTTAAATATTGTAAAAATAAATAAAATATTTATTATTTTTAAAACAGAATATAATTTTGATTAATACAAAGTTTTTGTACTTGCTACGTATGAATCATCTTATTTTGAAACATTCTATCTATACCATACTTCAAGTCTGTAATACCGCCCGCTGTTAAAAACGACAAGTTGTGGATTCTATATCCACTTGTCCTAAGTTTTTAAGATAATCGTTCCATTATTTTAGACGCATCGGTAAAATATTAAATGAGAAAGCATATCTTCATCTATTGTAATAAACGTTGAATAGCAAAAGGCGAGAGACGAGTAGAATATATGAGTAGTAATAACAGCTCGGTTAGCCAGTAGCACGTTTGTAGTACTGACTCTACAAAGTTTTGGGTCACGCTTACAAATGATCATAGTTCAACCATATAGGCTCTAGTATTAATACAGCGAGCCAATCTAACTTATAGCAAGGCAAAAGACAAACTATTGTTTAAAAGGTGATTTATCGCAGTGACAGCCATCGTTTTATCTTCCTCAAGCACGCCCCTCTTGATGCATCGATCCTTTCGTTTTATACTTATTTTACGGATCAAACAACGAAACGAATAATTTTACTTTGAACAAAATGCTACGATTATACTTTAAACCTTTCTCTTTTTAAGTGAATTTATCCATAGTAAACAAAAGTTACAGTAAACGAGTCCCGGTTATATATTTAGGATTGTCTTTAACGATTTGTATTATAAGTTCGGCGGAGTCGGTTCTTCAGAAAAATGGAGGCTGACAAGTGACGAAGAAGGGAGAAGTGGCGCAGAGGGGCACATTGGGCGGACAAGGTATATAGATATACAGTTTAAGGAGATCAATAGAGAGAACAAAAGAAGCCGATAAAAGCAAGCCAGCTTTAAGAGCTGCATGTACGGCCCGAGTATAGGGAGTTGCGAGGTAGAGCGGAAAGCGTTTACGCGTGAAAAAGCCTAATGCTATGGAAATTGGATGTCAAGAGAAAACAGAAGGATGTATACAAAGCCAGGGCCATCGGCAAACTTTCTTTTTCTCCGGCAGTCATCTTTGCGGCAGGCTTCCCCCCTGTCCTAACTACGTATACTTAGTTATTTCTAGTAAACATTAACTTCTACTAAAGTACCTACGTAATTTTTAAATTATTCGTTTAACATTTTAATTTCGATTAAATATTAAATGAATAAATAAATTATAAAAAATTACGAAATAGCTACTATAAATAAATGAAAAAGATGGATAGTTACTTTATTTCAAAAAGTATGTATTTATAAATATTTGAGGTTTTTAGTTTTCCAGTTTTTTTAAATAACGGAAAGTAAAACCTTCTGATAAGTATTTTATAAATTGTTTTAAAACATTTAAATAATATTTAATTATAAATGTTAAGAATATATTATATATCTAAATCTTACTTTTTATAAAAAGATAATTGTTATTAAATTATTTAAAAGATCGATTCTCAAGAAATCAAACTAAAAAAATGTACGATTCTATAGGCTTATGCTTATCATCCCTTGTTTCAACCAATATGTCATGTTAGTAAAACTTTGTCTCCGAGCCTTATTTAAAAAGTTTAAATTGATTTTCCTCCTACGACATTTTCCGGCTCCTTGCGCGTTACATGATCCCGATTCCCGCAGAGTATAGAATACCAAGAAAAAAGAAGAGCATAGAAGAAGCAAAGAGCGATAGCAAACTAGAACTTCGAGCAGCCAAATAAGCTCGAATTCAATGTTTTTTTTATTCGCTTGCTTAACAAATCACACTAAAAGAATCCTCCTATTTTTACAACTTATAAATTATCTATGACCGAGCTTTCATATTCTAGCTCTTTTGAATTTAATCGCATTGATTTTCTTTATCGTTAATATTTGAGATTTCTTTATCATAATCATGAAACATTCCAGGGCACATCTTATTATTACATGACACAATATGTTACTTTATATATCTTACAAAACAAATTTAAATAAAAGAAAAAAAGAATGAACAAAAATGTAAAAAATTTAAGAATAGAACAAACATGGCAATTTAATAATAATTAAGCCATAATTTGTGTACAGTGATGTTCTATTGATTATCGAATTTAAATTGTATTTTTCTATTCCATATCATCTATGTCCGGAAGATGGATACTGATTAAAGCTTCTTTATTTGACCAGTTAATTATGTGTCACTTTGTGCCCTATACACGAGCTTGTATGAGGGGTTATACAATATCTAAGAAGCTACCTACCCTCACATTCTCAATATTTAACAATAAATAATTACTTATTTATAAAAATTTTATTTTTCAAAAACTGTTAATATTATATTTATATGCTCACTCAGGCTAGATAAAAGAATAAAATAGAGAAACAGAAGGATTTAGTAAGAAAACACGCGATTTACGTGAGGGAAAATAACGACGAAAAGAAATGTCGTGATACGAAGTTACAGTGAGTGAGCTTTCGATGATCACGAGGGGCTTCACAGATTTACTTAAACCGAGGTACCTACAGCGAGTAAAATCTTTGACAAATCGAGCGTAGTAATTGTGACGTAAGAGACAAGCAACAACAATAGAAAAGTTACCTCTTGAACTTTACGTTTATATGACCGCATAATCATTTAACCAATTACTTTTTTACACAGTTTCCTTTTATTTGAAATATAAGGAATGAAAATAATTTTGACTCTCTTAGGTTATTCTACTTTTTTTAAACTTTTCTATTTAAAACGTAAAACAAGAATAACTTTAAAAAAGTAAACTTTTAACCTGATTAACTAAAATTGATCGAAAAATCCAAAGAAAATTCGTAAAGAATCATCTTTACGAATGTCTATTCGAACTTAAAGAAATGAAATGATAACTAATGTAATTGTTTAAAAGTAATATAAAGTTGATATATCTAGAAATAATTAGTGTCTTTTTAAACAAAGATTAATAGATATAGTATCCAATAAATTTAAAGAAATCGTTACAATATAAATATTGAAGATAAATTGTTAATGTTAAATCTCAATAAGATGTTACAATAATGTAGATAATTTTGTTCTTCATATTATATAAATTTTTATAGCTACAGTCACTCGATTAATCATTTTGCGCATCGTACCTTCCACGTCAAAGCCAATGAGCCTACAGCTAAGTCTAAAATAGATTTGTATAATAGCTCATACATATCATTTATATTATATTTATTTCAAACGAACTATACGAATAGTTCATCACACCCAGTACATCATATATTGCACAAAATATTTGACTTGATATATTTCATCAATTATAAAAAAAAATATGCGTATGATTTTGCTAAAACTGTAAAAGTACACTCAAATGTCATCCGCATTTTATTTCCACGAGGCCAAAATTGTGAAAAGAGCAAAGCGCTAAATCACTCGTCCTTTAAGCAGCCATTGAGCCTGTTTTTACTGCTCATTAATCACTTCTGAACCAGCCAGGTACTCGAACTACCGCAGACCTATGTCGTTAATTGCAGTCGTCCTTTTTTCCTCTTATTCTCATGTCAATGATTCTGTTCTTCCTTATTTGCCCTCTACCAATCATCGAAGATCTCTTACTTCCAAATATTTGAGCATAACACTTTCTACGTAAGCTAATTGAACTTATTAACCTCTTTCATGTTAAATCGTAGCTTTTTGATGTATTATGTTATGTTACGACATACTTATTTTAGCTCATTATTTTTATTTATTTATTCAAATTCAAATTGTCCGAATAATTTTTACAATCAAATATAAAATAAAAAATTAATAAAATATTGTGATTTTTAATAAAAACAGGATCTAAAATCCAGTATCTGAGGGTCAAAAATGAGTTTTAAAAATCTGAAAAGAGTCTGTACTAAGAAGGGAGTACTCTGAGCGCGGCTCATAAATCTTGCTGAAATTTTTTTAGGGTCTACCTAAACCGAAATAAAAAGATTCATGTTTCAGAGTAAAATAGGCCTAGGGGTTCGAGTTATGGATGGTTCTAGAATTATCTTTAGAAAAACAGCTTATACGTAAAACTTAAATATTTCACTTAACACAAGTATTATCTTAAGTGTCAAAAAATAATAAAAAACTAATGAAAACAAGCTATATTTTTTTTCAGAATTAAAAAATATTAAAAGTTATGATAGTTTGATTTGGACCAACAGAAACGTTCTTTCAGAGGCACAGATAAATCAGCACAATCAAAAACACATATACGGCCAGTTTTATCACAATAGCGTTATCAGCAATAAATTTCTAGGTGCACTGCAAATTTAGCGTGAAAAATTCACTAAAAACTGGCCTTGCTAGTTCTTGATTGTGATGATTTATCTGTACCACAAATGCAATAGAATTACATTGTCAATTTATAAATATTAGCAAGTCCGAATTTAGATGACATTTTATTGTTGAAATTCATAATATCTTAACTTTGGATCAAATTATTATTTTTGTACAAACATCTACCGTATTGAAACTTTGAAAAAATATTTAGATAATAATTTTTAACTATTTCCAGAAAATTTTAGATCATCGACAAAAAAAAATATTGAAATGTAGTAAATTACTGAGATTACTGCACATCCAAGTAACAAAGTCATTTTTTTTAATAGTTTACTTTCGCTTCATTTTCCATTCATGATTTTTTTTTAAGATAGTTAGTTGTGTAGTGTTTATTATCTGAAAGGGCACAAGCAAACTTCAACATGCTTTTTTTTTAATTTCGTAATGCTATAGTTCATTTTGCTCGCATTGTGTAATTGGCTATATGCGCTCGGAAAATCCCTATACGTATGTGAAATTTTCCAGCACACGTTTAGTATTTGACCTATATCTAACATAAAATACTAAAGTAATCTAACGGAGAATATAGCAGAGTCGTAACTCACTTTGATAATTTTAGTGTTTAATAATGCATATAATTATGCATATGTACGATTTTCGTGATACATTTTGTCAAGTACAGAATCCAGTATAATATACATATTAAAAAATATAAGCTAAGCACCGTAAATTCATCAAAGAATAAAAATTATGTACAGTCCCTAATGAAACTATAATCACCAATATTGCACTGTATTACTTCTTTTATAAAAACAATTGATTAATTCGTAAAAAGTATACTCACAACGTCGATCAACTGTGAAAGGCGTAGCCCCATCTTGACGGTAAGACGATCGCTATTGTTACCAACAGGTCGAATGAGTCGATTATAGTTGGAGAGCAGGTCATCGTAGAGACGTTTTGCTTCCGGATTGGCAGTGACCCTCGGAAACAAAGCAGCAAGATAGGAAATAGCTGTCACCATCGTGAGCAAGCCGCCTAACCCGGACCTCCATCGCCACCAGCCTTTCCCACCGCCGTCCGTCCCAGCATCCTTGAGCATCGTACGCCTTGTCCACCCCTGAAAAACAATTCAATCACGTCTATGGTTAGAATTTTATAAAGAATAATTCCATGTTAGAATAATATTATGCAGCAGATGTTATTGATGTTTCATCATATATGTTGATGATAAAGTGCTAATCCGTTTAAAAAATTATTGACTTTTCTTATTAAACCTTTGATTCCAGAATTCATTTTACGAAATTTCGATTTTATTTTATTTTTATTATTACCTTTTGTTTTAAATTTATATTTTAAAATTTTTTCCAATAAATACATGAAAATAAAGTTGTTATAGCACCCACATTCGAAATTTTCATGCTACCCATGTGTTATAGTGGGAATCAAAGGGTTAAATAGCGACTCTTGTTTTAAGTGTTATAATTCTCAAAAGTTAACATATCATATTTAAAAAAGCGTTAATTTTTTAAGATGGATTTCAATACCTATTAATAACAAAGTATCAATACATTGTTAAACAATTATTTCTAATGCAACATTGTTTATTTACATTAGAAACCTATATTGCATCAAGATGATAAGTAAGGTTTATAAATAATTGCAAAAAACTGAAAAATAGAATGAGAGCATGACCTAGAGACGAGTGGAGAGAAAAAAATACAAACGCAGACGCACATGTACATAAAACAGAAGTACACACCCACACACACGTTCATATATACAATTATATATATATATATATATATTTATACGTAAACAGGGAGAGAGAGAAAAAGGGTTTCCCTATTTTCCTTATAGCATGCAAGGCTGCATAGATCTCCAGGCGTCTGTGGTCATTACCAAGCTGCATGTCTTTGCACGGCCGTGACTGAAGTCTGGGGTCGAGTGAGCTAATTATGTCAAGACTCGGAGCTATCACGAAGATTATACCAGAGTAGAGCCCGGACGAATTTAGTTGCTCGCCCGAGCTTGACAATTCGCAATGCTATATTGATCAACTAACATCTAGCTTGCGGCTTTCGACCGAGACACCTAATAGCTGTGTATTTCAATATTACTCGGTTTGACTTTATGTAATATTTACGAGTTAACAAAATGTTAGATCATTTTTTAATATTACTTCGACAGTAAAAAGAATTGTACAAACATTACAAGCTCTACATCAAATTACTTAATAGAAATTGAGCTTAATATCAAAGCAATAATAAGATATATTTGGTGAATCTGTCAATCTAGAATATGCAGCTTTTCTGTATTCACGCAAAGATATTTATCATATGGGTCATTTTAAAAAGAAAAAAAAGTAAATTTTTTGTTATCGTTAATTGTTGAAATATCCAATATACAAACAAGTTTTTGAACCTAAGTATCTATTCTCAATTATTTTTATTTTTGATGGATTCAAACAAATGACATTCAAACATTTATTAATTATTCCTCTCTAGAGGTTTTTAATCAAACAAATAAGACATGTAACAACTGAATTTAATAAATTTTCAAAATATACAAAGTGTGATAAGTGAATAATTAAAAAAAATGTTAATACGGAATTTGTTTGAACCTATTGAAAGTCAAAATAATTGAAATTACTTACTTTCAAAATCTTTTTGATCTGTCTATTATTTCATGCCCGGGAAATTACAACAATTAGGTAACATGAAATTTAAATTTTCTTTTTTAATGACCTATTTAAGTCACAACTGATTAAGGAAATATGGTTGAGTTAAAAAGTAAATGTATTATTTATTTGTCGTATTTTTTTCTTTTTTTTATAACTTAATTTGAAATGCACGCGTCATCACGTTGACGATATGAGGACAACTCGAAATAAAAAGCATAAGCTTCGATAGCTTAGTGGGAAGAGCATCCGTTGCGAAATACAAAGTCCTAAGTTCAGTTTCTAGCTGAGTAAAACCGTGCCCATTTTTCAAACCCTCCTCTTTTTGTTAATTTTTCGTTCCGCTTTCGTTAATTTATCGAATGTAAATTTGTAACACATTTTAAGTTTTCAGAAATTTAAAGTTCACTAAAAGCTTCCAATATAAGAACTAGCATAGGGTAGAAGTACCCTTCATCAAACACCTATGGTCTTAAACAGCTTTGATTGTGTTTGCGTTTATTTTCATCGTAGATTTATAAATAGAGCTAAGTTTTAAGCTTTAAGCTAACATATAACGTCGACCAAGGTTAAGAATTTTAACATATTTCATTTTATGTAAATGTTGCAAGTAAAAAATATTTTAAATAAGTTTTATATTCAAATAATTATTTATTCTAAATTGTTTGCATTTATCTTCGCTCTTATTATAATGGAAATAAACTAAATCATTTTCTTGATTTATCTCACTTGGACAATTCGACAGTGAAACAATTTACGGCAAAACCCTTTGATGATAGAGATAGCAGCTGTTATTGCACAATCAAGT